>JBAMBI010000458.1:0-161119 GCA_037043535.1 Drosophila putrida
AAGACTCATCTAAGGCAATAGAAAAATATGCGCATGACTTTAACTTTTCATTTTAAATTTTATGTAAATAAACGTTCAGATTCTGAATTCTGCGTGTCGCCGAAGATCTTGATAAAGATACAGTCTCAATAAATTCAGATGAAACCCTTCCATTTTCTCCAAAACAGCTTAACATATCCTGGCATACTTTTTTTTAAGATAAGGCCCACCTGAAAATGGATTGAATTTTTGGGCAATGGTTAAGCTGGCTAAATATGAAGCTTTCTTTGCCGCTTGTCTATTTGTTTCTGAACCTACAACTCCGACTTATTTCTTCAGAGTTTTCTTCGATATAATTAAGAATTTGCAACGCATCAAATTCATAAAATTGTTGAATTATGTTCTAATAATTCGCCATCAAGCTTACTGTTGATTCCAGTGGATGACAATTTAAGAAAGGCCTTTCACGATTGTATTTTGAGTTTGTCAACAATATTTTTTGGTACAATAAGCACTGCAATTCGTACTTTAAGTTGTCAGCGAAGAAACTTGCCAATAGATCACACATTTTAAAGACCAGATTAAAACACACATCAAACACATTCAGCTCCCAGGCTATATCTGGACAAAATCACAAAATCTCGATTATTAAAAAATCACAGAACTTCACAACTACAAATGCGTAATTTTCACACTTTTCCCCTAAGGAAGAAATGTGCTGAAGTTCTGAAATAATTTGTACAGTGTAAACACAATAAAAATACAATAACAAAATACATTAGGATTAGCGACAGCGATCCGCGAACCAGCACGCAGGTCAAAATAGTTTTTGTTTCCAAGCTACGAAGATCCGTGGAACAACGAACGAAACAGAGCGCAAGGCGTGCATGACAAAATTGTTTTTGTTTTTCAAGCAAAGAATATTTGGAACAAAGCAAATTTTAAAAATGCATTGAGCTACGGTGGAGCAAGCTCGACAGTAGGAGACCCTGTACTTTTTGAGTGCAAAGCGATCGCTACAGATTGTTTCAGTTTCAAAAAATTTGATTTTGCCCATAACATTGTGAGTTGAACAACTTCCGCGTTTATCATCCGATTTAAATGAAATTTGCAGGATAGGTTTGGACAATAGTCTGTATTATACATACCAAATATCAGCATCAAAGGTGCTCTTGTAATGCGACTTGAAAATTTTGTATTTTAATTTGCGGAGGCGGAGGTGGGCGTGGCAAAAATCTAAAACAAACTCGTTCAATGCAAGATATAGATGTATATACATGCAAAATTTGGTGTCTCTAGCTCTTATAGTCTCTAAATTCTAGGAGCTCAAAAAAGGGACAGACGGACAGACAGACAGACCGACAGACGGACATGGCTATATCGACTCGGCTGTTGATGCTGATCAAATATATTTTTACTTTATGGGGTCTGCCACGCCTCCTTCTGCCTGTTACGCACATTTTTAGACCCTTTACTTTAAAATATATCATTCAGTCGGGAGATCCCGACAGTAGAATACCCAGAGGTAGCAGAGAACGCCACTCAAATTTTATATTAAATATATTTGTGTTTCGTATTTGTATTTAAAAGTCTAAGCAACAATAAGCACGTTATTTTCAAAATAACTAAACAAAAACATAAAAAAAATGCATTAAGCTACGGTGGAGCAAGCTCGACAGTAGGAGACCCAGTACTTTTGGAGTGTAATGCGATTACTACAGATTGTTTCAGTTTCAAAAAATTTGATTTTGCCCATAACATTGTGAGTTGAATAACTTCCGCTTTTATCATCCGATTTGGATAAAATTTGCCGGATAGGTTCAGACCATAGTCTGTATTTTACATACCAAAAATCAACCCGGTAGCATCAAAGGTGCTCTTGTAATTCGACTTGAAAATTTTGTATTTTAATTTGTGGGGTCGGAAGGGGGCGTGGCAAAAATCTAAAACAAACTCGTTCAACTTGAGATACAGATGAACCTACATGCCAAATTTGGTGTCTCGAGCTCTTATAGTCTCTGAGATCTAGGTGACACAAAAAGGGACAGACAGACGGACAGACGCACAGACGGACATGGCTATATCGACTCAGCTTCTCGCCCTGATCAAGAATATAATACTTTATGGGGTCTGCCACGCCCTTCTGCCTGTTACATACTTTTATTTTTTGAACAAACTTAATATACCCCCCTGTATAAAAATTAAAGAATTTTAGCATGCTTTTACTGGGATTCGAACCCCGGTCCCCGGTGTGACTACGTGGCATCTCCATCACTTGATAACTTGAAAGAGAGAAAGAGAGAGGGCAAAAACTCACAGCAACAAAAACACATTGAATTAAAGAATTAAATAGTTGCGGATATCTTCCTTGTTGATTATCCGATCTTGATCAAATTTTCACAATGCATCCTTATGAACTCAAGTATTGTTCGTGCCGAAGCTCATGTCTCTAGCTTGATAATTACCAAAATGGGCGAAGGGGGCGTGGCATCCAAAATTTGAAATAAACTTGATCTGCGTGCAAGTATAAGAAGTCTTCATACCAAATTTGGTGCTTCTAGGTCTTACCATCTCTGAGATCTCGATTTTTACACGGACAGACGCACAGACGGACAGACAGACGGACATGGCTATATCGACTCAGCTTGTCGCCCTGATCAAGAATATAAATACTATATGGGGTCTGCCTTCTACCTTGGGAAAAGCCTATTCATTGAAATCACTGGTCATTATGCATTGGCAAACAAAGTGGGTCGCCCAAAATGTGATTACGAAAGCGCTGGTCCTCGTCTGAAAATAAAATTAGCCGCGGAACTTTCAGAGGAGAATAACAACTTATCTCCCTTACTCATACATACTGCCACAGTTTCAGCTAAAAAATCTAACGAAAAAGACTTGGCTGTTGTTTTAAAAGCAGCTGCGAGTTGTGAGAATATTAATGAAATAAAAAAGAAGCTTTTTGCGGATGAGCCCAAACAAATGTCAGCTGACAGTGCGCTTGCATTTTTAATGGAAAATGGATTCACAAAACGACAATATATAAATATACAAAGAAATGCAAAAATTCACGGATGTGATATATACCTGGCATATCCGGCCGTACTTAGTTCCGAATTAAAACTCAGGCCAAAAGGAATTGAATATTTTGAAAATAAGGCACTTGTATCATTGCAAAATCTTTTGGATCACATATCATCCCGCATTCTTGAATTGCAACACGAGGTCTTAGAAACACTTTCCAACGTGGTACATTGCAAGCTATTCTTCAGCTATGGATATGATGGTTCGTCCGGCCAGAGTTTATACAAACAGCGTTTCCAGATCCATGATAGTCCTTCAACTGACAGTTCACTGTTTGTTACTACAATTGTCCCATTGAAATTGATAAATGAAACGCAACAAATTATTTGGCTCAATAAGACTCCGCAATCTGTTAGATTTTGCCGCCCATTGAAGATTGAGTTCATTAAGGAAACTACCTCCCTTTTTTTTTGTTTTTTATTTATTTAAAATTTTTATAAATGTAACATTTTAACTATTATACTGCTACCATATGGCAGCTTAAGCTAGTTTTACATCAGAGACAAAAGAAAATAGTGACTACAATTACATAATAACAATTACAGTGAAATATACAATTCGGATATTACATTCAATTCGTTTGAGTACATCATATTTACATTTTACAACAGTTGTCTACGACAGGACTCTGGTGGGCAGATCCTGTGGGTGATGTCTTTTGAGTCTCCTCTTCCCTTTGTATCGCGTAAGACGTCGAGCGAGTGCATTTGGGTGCGAGGCCAGCCTGTCTTTATATTTTTCGGCCTGTAGTTGGACCACATCACCAACCTTTGGAACTCCTAGATCCCTTTCAATGTCCCTAGTGCGCATGTACCAGGGAGCGTTGCACGTCTTTCGGAGGATTTTGCTCTGAGCCACGCGAATCTTGTTGAGATGGGTTTTGGCAGTGATCCCATAGACTTGTAGTCCATACTTCCATATCGGACTCAATATGGTCTTGTAAATGGCTACCTTGTTAGATAAAGAGAGCTTATTTCTTGGGGACAACAACCACGCCATTCTTGCAGCCTTTGTCAATACGGTTCGTTGAATCATAGATACATGTCGACCAAAGTTAAGGTATCTGTCCAAGATGATGCCTAGGTATTTGTAGTGCGTTTCATGCTTAAGGACCGAGCCGAGCATCGTTATTCCTGGGCAGGATCCCACTCTTGTGGCAAAGGTGACGTTTGCACATTTGCTGTTGTTAATGCCAATATTCCATTTAAGGGCCCATCTCTCAAAGCTCCGAACGTACTCCTGTAATGCCGTTGCTGCAATGCCAAGAGATTCGTTTCTGGTAAGAACAGCAGTGTCATCGGCGTAGGTGGCAATAAGCACATCCTGACTGTCAACGGCACGAACAGAGCTGAATGTTGGCATATCAGCTGTGTACAGTGAGTACAAGGTGGGACCTAGGACACTGCCTTGTGGAACTCCTGCACATATTGGCCTCTCGGATGATTTCGCCCCATCCACGACTACAGAAAACGATCTGTCCTCCAGAAAACTGCTTACCAGCTGGAAGAGCTGTGGTGTTAATATGCGCTTCAGCTTACTTCGGAGACCGCTATGCCAAACTCTGTCGAAGGCTTGTTGGATATCCATAAATACTGCTACAGCATATTGCTTGTGCTCCATGGCCTCCAAGGCGAAGTTGACCACTCTGTGAAGCTGTTCTGGAGTGCCATGACTCTTTCGAAAACCAAATTGCCACTTTGGAATTGTCTGCGTCACGCTCTCAAGTTTTAGAATCCGGTTAAGGATAACCCTCTCCAGCATCTTTCCCAATGCAGGCAGTAAACTAATCGGCCTGAATGAGTTGACTTCTGTTAACTGTTTTCCTGATTTTGGGATCATCGTAATTAAGGCAGACTTCCATTGCTTCGGGAAATAGCCCAGTCTTAAAACTACCTCCCTGATATTAAAAGAAAAGGAAAATTTGGATGCCCAGATTCGCAACATGCAAATATATTTGTATAAATTTAAAGAAAAATATATATATGTCGAGTATATTGGCCACATGACACTAATAGATGAGAAAGTCTTAAACATATTGTTAGGCACCAACTCTTGTCAGTCTTGCTCAATCTGTGGAGCGAAGCCAAAACAATTGCTCAACATTAAAGATATAAGCTCGAAGGCTTTTATGGCTAACGCACACGCTCTTCAATATGGAATCAGTCCTTTACATGCTTGGATCCGCTTTTTCGAGTTTGTTTTAAAAATCTCATATAGAATTGAGCTTAAAAAGTGGCATGTCAAGGACTGCGATAAGCTTAAACTAAAAGAACGAAAAGGACTTTTACAATTAAAAATGATGAAAGAAATGGGCCTAAATGTGGACAAGCCTGTTTCAAATGGCAGTGGAAACTCCAATGACGGCAACACAGCGAGAAGAGCAATGCAATGCAGCTTTACTGTCATCAATTCTTGATTTTGATTATGATATTTTACAAAGTTTTCATACAATTCTAATAACAATTAACTGCGAGTACGAAATAAACTCGGAAAAGTTTAAAGACTTATGTGCTAAAGTTTTTGTGGCATATCAGAAAAAATATCCTGGGTATCCGATGTCGCCTACTGTCCAAAAAGTCTTAGTGCATGGGTACCAAATAATAGACACTTGTTTAGTTCCTGTTGGATGCCTTGGGGAACATGCATCAGAATCCCGAAATAAATTATATAAGAGCGATAGAAGAGGCCATGCTAGAAAATGCAGTCGATCAGACAATATTACAGACGTTTTTAATAGATCAATGGATACTTCTGATCCGTTGCTGTCCAGCACCTATTTAAAAGAACGACCAAATACAATCAAAAAGAAAACTATACCAGCAGAAGTTATATCTCTACTACAAGCACCACATTTAGAAATTCAATGTGAAAATGACGATCCAGATTCCACACAGAATTCGTCCGACGAAGATTATGACGAACTGGATGGACTTGAGGTTATTGCTTCAGAAGATGAATACTTTGAACTTGAAGAAAATTGAGTAACTTCTATAGTAAATAACATAACCAAACCTATTTAAAATGTTGTTAAATGTATCTTTTCTTTCAGAATGAAGCACTAATAATGGAGATGAATACTAAAATGTGAATTTGAATAATAGTTATTGTTTTTTTTTTGATTAAATATAATAGAAAATAAAAAACAAAAATGTTTAATAAAGCCTTGTTGCATGTCGGACAGATCGCTTATATGGCAGCTATATGAAATAGTGCCCCAAATTATTTGAAACTTGGTAGGTCATCTTGGGAGCCTAAAATATGTATTCAAACCATATTTCAATTCAATTGGTTTTAAATTAGAGTTTATGCCAAAAAAAACGGGAAAGACCATAGTATACTGTCGGGCTCTCCCGACTGAATGATATATTTAAAATTTGCTTTGTCCCAAATATTCTTTGCTTGAAAAACAAAAACAATTTTGTCATGCACGCCTTGCGCTCTGTTTCGTTCGTTGTTCCACGGATCTTCGTAGCTTGGAAACAAAAACTATTTTGACCTGCGTGCTGGTTCGCGGATCGCTGTCGCTAATCCTAATGTATTTTGTTATTGTATTTTTATTGTGTTTACACTGTACAAATTATTTCAGAACTTCAGCACATTTCTTCCTTAGGGGAAAAGTGTGAAAATTACGCATTTGTAGTTGTGAAGTTCTGTGATTTTTTAATAATCGAGATTTTGTGATTTTGTCCAGATATAGCCTGGGAGCTGAATGTGTTTGATGTGTGTTTTAATCTGGTCTTTAAAATGTGTGATCTATTGGCAAGTTTCTTCGCTGACAACTTAAAGTACGAATTGCAGTGCTTATTGTACCAAAAAATATTGTTGACAAACTCAAAATACAATCGTGAAAGGCCTTTCTTAAATTGTCATCCACTGGAATCAACAGTAAGCTTGATGGCGAATTATTAGAACATAATTCAACAATTTTATGAATTTGATGCGTTGCAAATTCTTAATTATATCGAAGAAAACTCTGAAGAAATAAGTCGGAGTTGTAGGTTCAGAAACAAATAGACAAGCGGCAAAGAAAGCTTCATATTTAGCCAGCTTAACCATTGCCCAAAAATTCAATCCATTTTCAGGTGGGCCTTATCTTAAAAAAAAGTATGCCAGGATATGTTAAGCTGTTTTGGAGAAAATGGAAGGGTTTTATCTGAATTTATTGAGACTGTATCTTTATCAAGATCTTCGGCGACACGCGATTCTGAATTAATCTGAACTTTTATTTACATAAAATTTAAAATGAAAAGTTAAAGTCATGCGCATATTTTTCTATTGCCTTAGATGAGTCTTGCGATAATACTGGACCCTGGCAGCAATTTCCAGATGACAAAAGCTCAAGACTGGAGGCAGCCATTGAAACTCTAACAGCAAAAGTTGATGTACTTCAAGACATGTTCAAGGAGATGCAGGAGACGAATAAGTTTCTTAAACAAATGTGTCTCAGTCTTTTAAACGCCAAAAAATGATGCCACAAACACTTAGCCTTGGATTATGGAATGCTCGGGGAATCTCCGGGCATGTTGAAGAGCTAAAGTTGTTTCTAACCGAACATAATATAGACATTATGCTTATCACTGAGTCCTGGCTTCAGGAAAATATACACATCTACTTCCCTGGCTACAACATTCATAAGGCAGACCATCCCAGTAATAGACTAAGAGGTGGAGCGGCGATCCTAGTAAAAGAGGAAATATCGCATTTTCCTTGTGACCCTGTGACGACAACGCAGCTGCAAATGGCCTCCATTAAAATTGTCACAACTTCGGTTGAATTGGCAATTTCTTCTCTTTACCTACCCCCAAAGATCCCTTGGACAGAAGCAGACTTCAACCAGATACTCAGCGATCTGGGCAGTAAATTCATTATTGGCGGAGACTTTAATGCTAAAAGTAGACTCTGGGGAAGCTTTAGGGGCGATGTGAGGGGCAGATGCCTTCAGCAAGCAGTACAAAGCTCCTCTGCTCAAATTCTGGCAACTGGTCACGCAACACACTACCCTGCAGATACAAATCGTACACCCAGCCACATCGACTTATTTGTCTACAATGGTCTGCGCCCAGAAAATTTCATGATAAGGACAGAATACCAGCTTTCTTCGGATCATTTGCCAATAGTAGTTACATATGACACTGTTCCGGTTATCACGACTAAAATGAGTCGACTACTGCCCAGTGGAGCGAATTTAGATGTTTTTCGTCTGGAATTGGAGAAAACTTTGGATCTAAATCTAGAAATCTTGCTGCCTGAAGACATCGAAGATGCGCATGCAATCTTCTTGAACAAAACCCATTCAGCTGCCCTTTGCGCTGCTCCGGGTCATCAACTGCATAGCTCTCAAAACAGTCTCCCTCGATCGATTGAGACGCTACTGCTCATCAAAAGGAGGCTTAGGAGGCAGCATTGTCGCACTCGTGATCCAATAGTCTACAGGGTATACCAGAGGGTATCAAATAGGGTGAAAAAACTGCTGGTATTACACAAACAGATGCAAAATGATCGCCTACTGTCTAATGCTTCCACGGATTCAAGCCCTAAGCACTCACTTTGGACTCTGGCTAAAAAATATAAGCAGCAGGTGGTTCCGAATTTCCCGATTAAAAAGCCTGACGGATCTTGGGCCAGATCCCCAAAAGAAAGAGCTGAGGCATTTGCTGAGGATTTAGAGGCCAGATTCCAGCCGTTTAACACCAGCTCCACTAGTTGTCAAAGAAAAGTTCAACTTACGCTTGAGAGTCCTGAGCAGTTATGTCCACCGGTCGCACCGATTACAGTTGAAGAAGTTCATGGTCACATCAAACAACTAAAAGCCAGAAAAGCTCCAGGTGAAGATGGCCTGGATAATTTTACACTTAAGGCTATGCCTCTTAAAGCTGTGATATTCCTCGTCCTACTTTTCAACTCAGTACTGAGATTGGGACACGTCCCGAAACTCTGGAAGAAAGCAAGGATCTGCATGATACACAAGCCAGGCAAAAGCCCGTCTTCACTGGACTCATACAGACCAATCAGTTTATTGCCGACGATAGCCAAACTGTTTGAGCGATGTCTTCTGACGCGTCTACTGCAATTGGAAAGCATCAAGGAGAAAATTCCTCCCTTTCAGTTTGGATTTCGAAAATCTCATGGAACACCTGAGCAGCTGAATAGGGTCGTAAATTTTATCCTTGAAGGTTTTGAGGAAAAGGAGTACGTGGTGGCGGCGTATCTGGACATAACACAGGCATTTGACAGAGTATGGCACAATGGACTTCTTGCTAAAATCAAACCACTTCTGCCTCCGCAACTACTATGGATAATACGCAGCTACCTTGCAGACCGGACGTTCACTGTTGTATTAGATGGTGCGGAGTCCAGTGTGAGGACTATACAAGCCGGTGTACCACAGGGCAGTGTCTTAGGGCCCACCCTTTACACCCTCTTCACTCACGATATGCCCACTGGATCTACTATCCCCATTGATGACACGAACGATCTTCTCATCGCCACCTATGCAGATGACACGGCAATCTTGGCCAGGAGTAGTCGCATCACAGAAGCCACTGAGGTCCTGCAGCTGTACCTTCACAGCTTTGAAGCATGGGCAAAACGCTGGAACATCGGAATCAACACAAGCAAGTGCGCCAACGTGACCTACGCTCTGCGCGTGAGCCTCTGTTCAGGCGTCTATTTGCAGGGCCAGAGGTTGGAGCATCTCAGCAGCTACAAGTACTTGGGAGTACACTTGGACCATCACCTTACATTTGCCAAGCACGTGTCCAGCATCATAGGGACTCTCAAAAACCGGATCAAGAGAATAAGATGGCTCCTATCAAACAAATGGCTATCTCTGGACAACAAGGTGAAGCTGTACAAGACCTGCATTACTCCCTCCTGGCGATATGGCTTACAAGTATACGGAATAACTGCGAAAACCCATCTGGGCAAAATCCGCATACTGCAAGCCAAAACCCTTCGTTTAATTAGCGCTGCTCCTTGGTACGTAAGGACAGCAAACATAGAAAACGATCTGCGAGTGCCTAAAATTGGGGATGTCCTACAAAAACAGACCACGCAGTACATCCAGCGTCTAGAGAACCACAAAAACCCTCTCGCACGTCGACTTCTAAACGTGAGCAACATTAGGGGAAGGCCTATGAGAAGAAGACTGAAGCGAAATCACCCAATAGACCTTGCCACTAGGCAACTTTGTTAGTTAATTAGCAGCATTACCTAGCCTTTTGACTAGGTTGTATTAGAAGTTAGCATATAAGTTTAATTTAAGTTGTTGTAAATAATAACAGAATAATTAAATAAATTAATAAAAAAAAAAAAAAAAAATGCGATAATACTGATATCAGTCAATTAATACTAGCAATTCGAATGATTGACCAGGAGTTTAATATAAATGAGGAGATTTTAGCACTAATTCCACTTCTTGAAAACACAAGAGGTGTCGATATTTTTAATACGGTGACAGAAAGGCTAAAATAAAAACAAGAATCGAAAAAAGTAGCCGCTGTGTGCACGGATGGTGCACCTGCTATGTTAGGAAAAACTAATGGCTTTATTGGACACTTAAAAAGAAATGACATTCATGTACCTTCATTCCACTGTGCGATTCATCAAGAGTCCTTGTGCTCCAAATGGACGAATGATATTCACACAATGAATGTTGTTGTCAAAATCGTGAACAAAATCAGAGGAGGGCATAATTTATTGACACATCGCAAGCTTAAACTTTTTCTTGAGGAATGTAAAAATCAATACAAGGACTTGCTTATGTACACAGAAGTGAGATGGTTAAGTAGAGGGAAATGCCTTGAGCGTTTCTTTGAACTGAGAAAAGAATGAATAAAGTCCCAAAAATTTATTATTAGCCTTGCATTTTTGACTGATCTCACAAAACACCTTAATCATCTGAACAGTTCCCTTCAAGGCCAAGATAAACATATTTTTGATTAAATCAGTTGCATCGATAGCTTTATAAAAAAATATGAATTGTTTTTGTTTGACTTGCAAATGAAAAAAATTATTGACTTTTCCTTGTTTAAAATTAGTCTTTGATGAATATCAAAACCAAAGTTTGGATACCCTTGCAGAGCTCTGCATAAGCCGTCCATTTTTTACAAAATTTGTTAAATGTTTGTTTCGAATCGATCGTTCCTAAGGCAGCTATATGATATAGTTTTCCGATTTAAACCAAATTTGGTCAGGATGCATAAAACTGTGTCAAACACACAATGTATTTAGTTAAGATATATTAAACAACAAAAAAGTTTTCCATAGTAAATGTTGATTCCGAACCGATCGTTCCTATGGCAGCTATTGGAATAAGACAGTTCACCGCAGTGGACAAGACATTGTTTGATTGGAGCGTCTGCTCCGTTTAGTTACATTATTCAGAATCATCCTTATATGTTAATGTTGGGTTCAGCCAACCCGAAAAATGCAATGCTTATATCTATGTGCTTATATATATGTAAGTTAGTAGCTATATACATATGTGTGCAGGAGGCATGCATATGTTATGTATGGTTTGACCACTTGAGCTGCAAAGTGCATGCTCAGCATTCTCAAGCGCCACGATTGGCTTGTATATAAGCGATGGATCGCATTGCTTGTGCGCTGGAATGTTTATGTTATTCTAAGCGATCTTTTAATGTACTTTGGACATTTGTATATTTGTATTCATTATGACTAAGTGTCACAATGTATTAACGGATTGTAATACCCTTTGATTTATTATAATGGTAGGGTAGATATGCTACACCTTCCTTTTTAAAAATATTACGTAATACATGTAGTCATTTAGTGTTAGTGTTAATATATTGTTTTTAATTTTTATACCCTGAGGGGGTATATTAAGTTTGTTGAAAAAAAAGTATGTAACAGGTAGAAGAAGGCGTGGCAGACCCCATAAACTATTTATATTCTTGATCAGGGCGACAAGCTGAGTCGATATAGCCATGTCCGTCGGTCCGTCTGTGCGTCTGTCCGTGTGAACATCGAGATCTCAGAGATGGTAAGACCTAGAAGCACCAAATTTGGTATGAAGACTTCTTATACTTGCACGCAGATCAAGTTTATTTCAAATTTTGGATGCCACGCCCCCTTCGCCCATTTTGGTAATTATCAAGCTAGAGCTTTGAGCTTCGGCACTAACAATACTTGGATACATATGAATGCTTCGTGAAAGTTTGATCAAGATTGAATAATAAACATGGAAGATATAAGGATATTTATCACGCCAATATGATCACAACAACAAAATGCGCTTGTTTTTGTTGGTTTACCAATAGTCAAACCAGCCAACAACAATGTCACGCACATATTTACATACATACGCACAATCTTACATGTATTGGTATCTATTTCACATATAAAGGCAAGCAAAGCACAGTGCTGTGCATTTGGCTAAACACCCATAGGTTTGACCATAGCTAGAATTCTAGCTAATAGCAATTTATTAGATGTTATAGCTATTGCAATTTCAAAGTAGCTAGATCTAACTACAAAATAGCAAACAAGGCAGCACTGAAACACACATGCATTGCTTTATTGCTCTCATTAGCAATTGTTCTCTCTTTATTCGCTCTCAAATGATATTCGCGCTCTCTTTCGTACCATAGCCACCGTAGCCCTTTATACATGCCGAAAAGCAATAGGGCTCAAATGGGGTATGACTCCATATAGTCTCCGTTGGCTGTATACAGCCATTATACGCCCTATACAACTTCGTTTGGCCTCACAGACCCCATAAAGTATATACATATATTCTTGATCAGGGCGACGAGCTGAGTCGATATAGCCATGTCCGTCTGTCTGTCTGTCTGTCGGTCTGTTTCTTGCAAACTAGTCTCTGAGTTTTAAAGCTATCTTGATGAACTTGGCTCAGGACCGTCTTTTTGCTGTACGCAGTACGTATGGCGGAACCGGCCGGATCGGATCACTATATCATATAGCTGCCATAGAAACGATCGGTTCGAAGTCAACATTTAACAAATTTTATAAAAAATCGGACGGCTTATGCAGAGTTCTGCAAGGGTATCCAAACTTTGGCGCACCAAAGTTAGCTTGCGGTATATTTTTTAACAAACTTAATATACCCACAGGGTATACAATTAATAAATTCTGTTTGACTCTAACTAATGTCTGTGCAAATTTAAATTTTATAGCTATTTTTTTCAAGTTGTTGTGTTTCGTGTTGTGCGCTAAGTGTTCTGTTTAGTGCAGTGGTGGGCACCAATTTTTTCATATTTCAGCATTGCATATAATTTGACGCAACGACCGGGCTAAATTTTTACCTCTTCAGAGAAATATGTCATTGCACTGGTACCGAAAACTGCTTTACATCGTTAGCGCGATAGCCTTATTTATATTAAAGTGCACGAGTGTGCAGAAAAAATTTATCATCTGTCACTTAAACGCATACTGTGATTTACAAATTTGCATTCGTTTTCAAACTACATGTACTATCGTAAGCTTAAATAGTTGCATTATTGTTTCTTAAGAGCGATAACGGCCAACAGATGGCGCTTTAAATAAAAGCGAAAAATTTTGACCGCAAAGTTTGTTTGCACTGCCCACAAGATGGCGTGGTCATTAAATATTGGCGCCATGGAAACTGTCGTACTGCCCTTAAACGTCAACCTTTAGTATGAACCACTTTTTTTCCAATAGAGCTACAAATATTTAATTATTAAATTTATTATTTTACTATTCTAGAATCAGAAGAATCAGAGAACACTACTTAGTTTTTTAACAACAGCGACAGTACCGCGAGTATTGAAAAATTCTTGCCCCATTTTCGGATTTCGAAGGGATTCTAAAAGACTGGAGCTTCAAAGGATAAAATTTATAAGTCGCCCCCTCCACCACTGAAAATTGAAATATTAAATTTCGAAGTCGAATTGGTATATATACATATATACTATAGTCCAAACCTATCCTGAAAGTTTCATTCAAATCAGATGATAAACGAGGAAGTTATTCAACTAACAATATTACGGGCAAAAGGAAGAAGCAGAGACTCTAGCGACCTCTATAGTGGCGCCATCTATTGAAATTGAAAAACCGCTTTGCACGCAGAAAGTACAGGGGGTCCTACTGTCCAGCTTGGTCATATATAATCCAAAGTTTGTTAATAAAAACAAAGAATATAAATAAAAATATCATTCAGTCGGGAGAGCCCGACAGTAGAATACCCTGTGGTAGTGGAGAACGCCACTTAAATTTTCTATTAATTACATTTGTGTTTTGTATCTGTGCTGTCTGTTATGTATTTAAAAGTCTTGGCAACACGTTTTGAGCACGCTATTTTCAAACTAACTACTAACTAAATAAAAACATAATCAATTTATATATATATATATATATATCAAAAATTCAATAATTAAGTAAGTAAAGAATGTAAGCTCGCTATTATTGTGATTCAAACCACGATTTCCTGTCTGCCTACTCGGTACTTTTACCAACTACACCATCTTACTTCTTGTATAATATGAATATTGATGTATGAACATCCAAGCAGAGATAACTCGAAAGAGAGAGGGAGAGATACATGGAATTGAAGAATTCCAGCGGCCCAAAACTGAATGTACTGATCCCACAAGATGCATTAAAATAGGATTCACATTTCATAAAACACTTACATATACAGAATTGTGTAGGCTGTTCTATTTATAGATTTACGAAGTTAAACGAAGCCCTAGTCGTTTTTAAATTTTTGACAGCTTTTGTTCGACAATGCACTTTTGATAATATCCAAGACGAAAAAGTCGAATGATAAAAAAAAATAGAAAAATTTAGCGTGCTTATAACTCATTTTCAGAAATATAGGTTCGTATATTTAATAAATAAATATTTTTCTCCATAACCGAGGCCATTTCTTAAAAAGTTGGCATCTTCTCTTTAAGACATGGGAGATTTAGATACCATGGACCCAAAATTTTAAAATTTATGTAAGTATATTTTTCTTAAAGTGTATCTTAAAAATCCTGAATTATATGTGTGAATATTTTATACCCTGAGGGGGTATATTAAGTTTGTTCAAAAAAAAGTATGTAACAGGCAGAAGGAGGCGTGGCAGACCCCATAAAGTATATATATTCTTGATCAGGGCGAGAAGCTGAGTCGATATAGCCATATCCGTCTGTCCGTGTAAGTAACAAGATCTCAGAGATGGTAAGACCTAGGAACACCAAATTTGGTATGAAGACTTCTTATGCTTGCACGCTGATCAAGTATATTTCAAATTTTGGATGCCACGCCCCCTTCGCCCACTCTGTTAATAAGCAAGCTAGAGCTTTGAGCTTCGGCACTAACAATACTTGGATACATATGGATGCATCGTGAAAGTTTCATCAAGATTGGATAATAAACATGGAAGATATAAGGATATTTATCACGCCAATATGATCACAACAACAAAATGCGCTTGTTTTTGTTGGTTTACCAATAGTCAAACCAGCCAACAACAATGTCACGCACATATTTACACACATACGCACAGTCTTACATGTATTGGTATCTATTTCACATATGCATGCATGCAAAGCACAGTGCTGTGCATTTAGCTAAGCACCCATAGGCTTAACCATAGCTAAAATTCTAGCTAATAGCATTTCATTCGCAATTGTAGCTATTGCAATTTCAAATTAGCTAGATCTAACTACAAAATAGCAAATAAGGCAGCACTGAAACACACATGCATTGCTCTATTGCTCTCATTAGCAATTGTTCTCTCTTTATTCGCTCTCAAATGATATTCGCGCTCTCTTACTGAGAAGCCTGGCACGCGCCACTGAACGAGATTTGTCATTAATATTAATTATTAAAACTTTTAATAATATTAATTATAAATTAATACTAATTATTTAAATAAATTAATTCTAATTATTTAAATAAAAAATTAATACTAAATATTTAAATAAAAAAAAATTAAAATTCTTAATAATATAAATTACTAAATTAGTATTAATTATTAAAATTTTTTAATTTTTATAATACATTTAAAAATAGTTTTTAAATACAAAACAGACAGCACATATACGAAACAGAAATATGATTAATAGATAATAGAAAATTTGTGTGGCGTTCTCTACTACCCCTGGGTATTATACAGTCGGGCACTCCCGACTGAATGATAACTCGTTTATTTTTAGACCCTGTACTTTAAAAAAGTACAAATGGGTCTATTACGTTTGTGCAAAAAAAATGTGCGTAACAGGTCGAAGGAGGCGTGGCAGACCCCATAAAGTATATAAATTCTTGATCAGCGTTAACAGTCAAGTCGATATAGCCATGTCCGTCCGTCCGTCCGTCTGTCCCTTTTTGTGTCACCTAGATCTCAGAGACTATAAGAGCTAGGGACACCAAAATTGGCATGTAGATTCATCTATAGCTATCTGATTAAGTGTGTTTTAGATTTTTACCACGCCCCTCCGTCCTCAGAAGTCGAAATATAAAATTTCGAAGTCAAATTACAAGAGCACCTTTAATGATAGCGTCTTGATTCTTTGTACATATAATATACACTATGGTCCGAACCTATCCTGAATATTTCATTCAAATCGGATGGTAAACGCGGAAGCTATTCAACTAACAGTGTTACGGGCAAAAGGAAGAGGAAGAGACGCTAGCCCTCTGTGCTTATTATATGAACCATCTTCGTAGTGGCGCCATCTATTGAAATTTATTGAAATTGAAAGAATCTACAGTGAACGCTTTGCACTCAAAAAGTACAGGGTCTCCTACTGTCGAGCTTACTTAAATAATTTTATTCAGAAGGTTTTATACATAAAAAAAATTTTTGTGGACTGTGGAGCTTGTTGAAGTAACATTTCAAAAAGGCACAGACAGAAATTTTACCATTTATAAGAGCAAGTTTAATTAAATCGTTCAATTGAGGTAAGTCTGCGTTTGCACGTGGGCATGGCTTTTGAATATGATGCTGTATATAATCAAGAAGATATATAAAAAAACCATTACCATAATTTGCAAGCTGTAGGCAAACTGCTTAACATATCGATTTGAAATTTTCACATAACATAGCTGAGACATAATTATCGTGCAATGAGATTCCCACGGGAAGGGGTAAAATTGGGAGATCAAGGGTCAAAATTGCTCAGTATAATTTTTTTTTGATTTTGAGCTATCTCAGCCGGACTTACAGATTATGTGCTCCCTATTTATTGTTACATTCGGATGACTACATCATATAGCTGCCAAAGGAGCAATTAAATGCAAAATTAATATTTTGTATGAGCTTTGTTGTTTTCTGAGCTATCTAAACCAAACTCACAGATTATGTAATTCTTATTTGTTACATTCTTTAAAAATTTGGTCAAGATCGGGTGACTATATCATTTGATTCTAATATATATGGACAATTCTCCAGTAATG
Source organism: Drosophila putrida (assembly GCA_037043535.1). NCBI lineage: Eukaryota > Metazoa > Arthropoda > Insecta > Diptera > Drosophilidae > Drosophila > Drosophila putrida. Next base: position 17,446 of record JBAMBI010000458.1, read on the forward strand.
TCAACCGCACCCAAAAAATTCAAAGTCTATTAAAGTATGTTGTTCAAACAAATTCTTAGAAGGAATGTATTTAATTTAACTAATATAAGCAAATTTTCCGATGGAAAGCAGGTTGTGTCAGCTAGAACAGCATATTCTTTAAGAAAAACTATATTTCAAATTAATACTTAATTTTTCTTATATCAGTTGAATACACTTAGATTTACTCTATTGAAGATATTTTGTTTACTTTGTTATTAATGTTAAAAAAAATATATATAGAATAAATTTAAAATAATTTAAAAACAAGTAAAGAACGTCTAGTCACTTCATTAGTACAAAAAAAAACATGAAAAGTGTGATGGAACAAAACGTGGCGTGCGACATGTCGCGTGCGAAAGTGATTTAAGATTAAATAATAAAAAAATTGCAAAATATTTTAAAATCAAACAAAATACATTAATAACACATATAAATATATGACATTTTAAAATTAACTGCACCAAAATATTTGTTCACGTTTCGCTGAAATTTGTCCTCGAACTGGTCATCGTAAAAGAGACTTCTGTCTGAGTCGCGTTCGAATGGGTTGGATTTTTGTAATTATATCAAAAACTAATAATTGCCCAAAATCAAACTAAGCACCAATTATAGTGCTAATCAAGAGCTATAGGTTTCGCCTTTGGCAAAAGAAAATAAATTCTTGGCATATATTTTTTTCACTTTCAGTGCGTACGAATATCGCATTCGACATTAGAGAATTGCCCATATATATAATGTCACTATGTAATTTATATTATGTATATTCCCTCTACATAAGTAATGACATAAGGTTCGGCTATAGCTGTGAGAAGTGCTCCCCGATTTGACCCCACATTTCTCCTCCTTGCCCCTGCTTATATTAAGTACTATTATTTTAAGTCCAATTGCAGGAAAAAATTGAATTTTCATTTCAGCTGTCTTATAAGAAATAACATAAGGTTTGGCTAACGCTGTTAGAATTGTTCCCTATTTTCACTCCACATTTCTCCCCGAGATTTCAGCAAACGTAGCGAGCCGGGGGTTGGCGAGCGAAGCGATCAGGGGCTAGCCCCTTGTGGTTTTATAAAAAAAAAGAGATCACAATGAAACGTAAAGGCTTCTGCCAACTTACAAGCGTTCTATTTTGTCATAAGTACGTATTGGTACTGCAATGCTCCTTAACGAAGCCTATGAGCCTATAACTTTTGAGCTATTTAAGATTTCAAATACTTACGCTCAAACACGATTACATGCTTAAGCGGAGGCCAAAAAATATTTTTTGCGACTAGCTTTTTTTCAGGAAATGCCTAAAAGCTTAAAAAATATAGAAAAATAAAATATTATTTATAAAATTTTGTTTACATTTTTAAAAGCTTTAATTTCAAAAAATTTGCTTTTGAGCGTTAATTTACGCCCTTTAAAGATCACGCCTACCTTAATTTCTCTGTTAAACATTTCATTGAAGCATTAGGAATATATATTGCCAATTTTAACCCGAGATGTCACCCAGCTTAAAAGTAACAGACTTTTGCAACCAACTTCGGAGAAATCGGCCACTGTGCGTCGCCTTCTCAATGCGACCATACGAAGGCATTTGTTTGGAATAGTTTCAAACAGTCTGAGCAAATTTATACAAATTTATTCAGGGCACTGCAAGGGTATCCGAACTTTGGCAAATTTTTCACATCCAACAGTGCTGTAAAGCCCATGGGCGTAAATTCGCTTTCCAAAATGCAATAACGGCCTTTATAACAATTTTTTAACGTAAAACAAATTAATTTTATACTTTTTTAAATTATTTATTAAAATTTTTTTATGTGACTTTTAACTATTTGTCTACAATTCGGGTAGAGCAATAGAAAAAATTTTGTTTTGCATTTTCATTCATCCTATCAAAACACATTTTGCTAATTTTGATGTGACTACACGGTACTAATGCATCGTTTAATATAATGAGTGGCAGCACGCCCACGTTTTGACTGAATGCGAATCGAGGATCGCAACTATTCTCAACTGCATGATCAGACTCGAAACTCATCCAGTGTTTTCCAGTTTTAAGTCCCATTCCAAGAAATAATTTTCCTTATTAATAAGGAACTTTAAAACTCATCAAGGGAAATTGTGTTGTTCTTTACACGATCTGTAAAGTCCTTTACTTTGAGGGCATTCAATACTCCCGAGAGGCGTTTCTCAAAGTCACTGATGCAGTAAAATCCTCATCACGTAAGACCTCAAGAAATTTATTGAACTGAGCGTGCTTCTGAAGTTTTTGTGCCAGCAATGCGTTGAGAGAGTCTAAAGCACTGGTTGTCTTCATATTTTCATCATAGAAATGCATGGGGTGTGATCTATTAAAGATTTAAAAAGGAAATTCAAAGAAATTTGACTTCATAATTTGTGTTCGATATATAAAAAGACAATTTTATAATTTGTATTTACTCTACTTTCTTTTTACATTTATCATCCATTATTTTTCAAAGCATTTTAGGAATTGTTGCAGCAAATGTAAACTACATTTTTCTTACTTAAAATAATAGTAGTTACTTAATATAAGCAGGGTGCATGCCCTCTAATTTTCGCGTTGCTCGCTGAAATATCGAGCTACTTCGTACCATAGCCACCGTAGCCCTTTATACATGCCGAAAAGCAATAGGGCTCAAATGGGGTATGACTCCATATAGTCTCCGTTGGCTGTATACAGCCATTATACGCCCTATACAACTTCGTTTGGCCTCACAGACCCCATAAAGTATATACATATATTCTTGATCAGGGCGACGAGCTGAGTCGATATAGCCATGTCCGTCTGTCTGTCTGTCTGTCGGTCTGTTTCTTGCAAACTAGTCTCTGAGTTTTAAAGCTATCTTGATGAACTTGGCTCAGGACCGTCTTTTTGCTGTACGCAGTACGTATGGCGGAACCGGCCGGATCGGATCACTATATCATATAGCTGCCATAGAAACGATCGGTTCGAAGTCAACATTTAACAAATTTTATAAAAAATCGGACGGCTTATGCAGAGTTCTGCAAGGGTATCCAAACTTTGGCGCACCAAAGTTAGCTTGCGGTATATTTTTTAACAAACTTAATATACCCACAGGGTATACAATTAATAAATTCTGTTTGACTCTAACTAATGTCTGTGCAAATTTAAATTTTATAGCTATTTTTTTCAAGTTGTTGTGTTTCGTGTTGTGCGCTAAGTGTTCTGTTTAGTGCAGTGGTGGGCACCAATTTTTTCATATTTCAGCATTGCATATAATTTGACGCAACGACCGGGCTAAATTTTTACCTCTTCAGAGAAATATGTCATTGCACTGGTACCGAAAACTGCTTTACATCGTTAGCGCGATAGCCTTATTTATATTAAAGTGCACGAGTGTGCAGAAAAAATTTATCATCTGTCACTTAAACGCATACTGTGATTTACAAATTTGCATTCGTTTTCAAACTACATGTACTATCGTAAGCTTAAATAGTTGCATTATTGTTTCTTAAGAGCGATAACGGCCAACAGATGGCGCTTTAAATAAAAGCGAAAAATTTTGACCGCAAAGTTTGTTTGCACTGCCCACAAGATGGCGTGGTCATTAAATATTGGCGCCATGGAAACTGTCGTACTGCCCTTAAACGTCAACCTTTAGTATGAACCACTTTTTTTCCAATAGAGCTACAAATATTTAATTATTAAATTTATTATTTTACTATTCTAGAATCAGAAGAATCAGAGAACACTACTTAGTTTTTTAACAACAGCGACAGTACCGCGAGTATTGAAAAATTCTTGCCCCATTTTCGGATTTCGAAGGGATTCTAAAAGACTGGAGCTTCAAAGGATAAAATTTATAAGTCGCCCCCTCCACCACTGAAAATTGAAATATTAAATTTCGAAGTCGAATTGGTATATATACATATATACTATAGTCCAAACCTATCCTGAAAGTTTCATTCAAATCAGATGATAAACGAGGAAGTTATTCAACTAACAATATTACGGGCAAAAGGAAGAAGCAGAGACTCTAGCGACCTCTATAGTGGCGCCATCTATTGAAATTGAAAAACCGCTTTGCACGCAGAAAGTACAGGGGGTCCTACTGTCCAGCTTGGTCATATATAATCCAAAGTTTGTTAATAAAAACAAAGAATATAAATAAAAATATCATTCAGTCGGGAGAGCCCGACAGTAGAATACCCTGTGGTAGTGGAGAACGCCACTTAAATTTTCTATTAATTACATTTGTGTTTTGTATCTGTGCTGTCTGTTATGTATTTAAAAGTCTTGGCAACACGTTTTGAGCACGCTATTTTCAAACTAACTACTAACTAAATAAAAACATAATCAATTTATATATATATATATATCAAAAATTCAATAATTAAGTAAGTAAAGAATGTAAGCTCGCTATTATTGTGATTCAAACCACGATTTCCTGTCTGCCTACTCGGTACTTTTACCAACTACACCATCTTACTTCTTGTATAATATGAATATTGATGTATGAACATCCAAGCAGAGATAACTCGAAAGAGAGAGGGAGAGATACATGGAATTGAAGAATTCCAGCGGCCCAAAACTGAATGTACTGATCCCACAAGATGCATTAAAATAGGATTCACATTTCATAAAACACTTACATATACAGAATTGTGTAGGCTGTTCTATTTATAGATTTACGAAGTTAAACGAAGCCCTAGTCGTTTTTAAATTTTTGACAGCTTTTGTTCGACAATGCACTTTTGATAATATCCAAGACGAAAAAGTCGAATGATAAAAAAAAATAGAAAAATTTAGCGTGCTTATAACTCATTTTCAGAAATATAGGTTCGTATATTTAATAAATAAATATTTTTCTCCATAACCGAGGCCATTTCTTAAAAAGTTGGCATCTTCTCTTTAAGACATGGGAGATTTAGATACCATGGACCCAAAATTTTAAAATTTATGTAAGTATATTTTTCTTAAAGTGTATCTTAAAAATCCTGAATTATATGTGTGAATATTTTATACCCTGAGGGGGTATATTAAGTTTGTTCAAAAAAAGTATGTAACAGGCAGAAGGAGGCGTGGCAGACCCCATAAAGTATATATATTCTTGATCAGGGCGAGAAGCTGAGTCGATATAGCCATATCCGTCTGTCCGTGTAAGTAACAAGATCTCAGAGATGGTAAGACCTAGGAACACCAAATTTGGTATGAAGACTTCTTATGCTTGCACGCTGATCAAGTATATTTCAAGTTTTGGATGCCACGCCCCCTTTGCCCATTTTGGTAGTTATCAAGCTAGAGTCTTGAGCTTCGGCACCAACAATACTTGAATGCACATGTATGCATCGTGAAAATTTGATCAAGATCGGATAATAAACACGGAAGATATAGAGATATTTATTAGATATGATTACAACAACAATAGCGCTTGTTTTTGTTAGTTTGCAAATGTATAAAACGGCCAACAACAAAGTACTTTACGCCTTACACGCCATTTTTATTTACATACATACGCACAATCGTACATGTATTGGTATTCATTTCTCTTTTGTTCTCATTTCGCACTTGTTCTTTCATTTTTTCGCTCTTGCGCTCTTATTCTGCCAAGTGCCAATGCAAAAGCGTATCCAGCAATTTTAATTAGGAAATTTTATTGTTCATAGAAGAATGCATCCTCTTGATCATTATTGACTACGCCACTGCAGATTTGCCAATTTTCTCACGCATCTTTGCGAGAGTTTCGAATGCGATAGAGTGCTATTTTGTTTGTATCTATTTGCTACCATATAAATTAATATAAAACGCAATTTTTATTACGATCCTATAAATTTATTCTGATTGTGCATGTGTGTTATAATTAAAATAATAATATATTCGCAAGCAAATTCGGGCAGCGCACTATACTTTCACTGGGTATTTTACTGTCGGGATCTCCCGACTGAATGATATATTTTTTATTTAGTTAGTTTGAAAATAGCGGGCTAATTGTTGCTAAGACTTTTAAATACACAACAAACAGCACAAATACAAAACACTAAGATATTAAGAAGAAAATTTAAGCGGCGTTCTCTACTACTATAGGGTATTCTACTGTCGGGCTCATCCCTCTACCTTAGATTGTTTATTATAGCATCAAGAGCCACTCTGCCTATGGAAGCTATACGATATTGTCACCCGATCTTGACCATATTTTCACAGAGCTTAACAATAAATAAGTTATACATAATCTGTGAGTTTGGTTGAGATAGCTCAAGACCAAAAACAGACTAAGTAATTTTGACCTTTTGACCCTCCATTTTAAGCCCTTCCAGTGGGAATAACAAAAAATTCCGTCTTATCGCACGATAATTTTGTCTCAGCTATGTTGTGTGAGAATTTCAACTCGATATCTTAAACCCTTTGGCCTGCAGCGTGATGACTCTTCAGTCAATTAGGACAAAGAGTTTTATACATATAGATGAAACATGCAACAATATTATTATTTGTGATTAAATATGTTTTATACCTGTTAATTACACATTATATAGCTAAGTTATAAATGAATGTACAAATATTCTTTTTTTCAACATTAAAATTTTCTTAGGAAAGTCTAAAACTGTATCAGAATAGTTTGAAAGAGCATGGGGCTTGTCTAGGGTGCTACCAAAGTTCAGTTAAATGTGTTTTCACTTTAGAGAAAATTTCTAGAGGAAACTATAGAAAAAATTGTCAAATACCTCTAGTGTAGAACTCTAACGGCTGTTTTAACTCTTTCACACAACTCTACTTAGGTCTATCTCTACAATACACTGAAAATACTTTTTAGTGTAAACTGGCCTTAGTATTTAGAATATATGAGAAATGGCACAAAGGGATGTAAGGGCTAGATTAGTAACTTGGAGCAACTGTGCAGCTGTATTTAAATTTAAGTACTTACCAAATTAGCATATTGTGCTGTCGCGCAATACATTTAAGCTCCCTAAGTTGTTCAAACTGCAATTTATCAAAGTCAGCTTTATATGCTTTTGTCTTATTTGTCTTCGTCATTAAAACGTCGATACGTTTATGAAGAATGCTGAATTGTCCGCAAGCATACGTTATGAAGAATCCAAATATTGAGTCCTCTGCAAAAAGAGTGGTAACCACACAAATTCCCGCATATGCCGTAAAACAATATGTAAACGCGTAGCATGTCCAATTGCTGTACGGGTTATAAGGAAACTGCATTTTATATGGGAATGGCTTGTTTGATGCACTTGTTCCAACACCCATAAATAGTTCCACCAATGGCAGAACGCAATACATAAGTATAAGACAAGAAAGTAAAACAGTCATGACTCGAAAAGTAATCATCCGTTTTTTACACTGTTTTGTAATGCTCGAGCCTTTGGTGCTGTAAAAACATTTGACAACATAAAGATACATATTAAAACAATGTCAAAATTTTGTAGCTAAAAGTTAAGCACTAAATATTTGCGTTGAAATCGATAAACATTAGGAATATCTGTGGATCACCAACATCAAAAATATATCATTCAGTCGGGAGAGCCCGACAGTATAATACCCTGGGGTAGTATAGTGCGTCGAACGAGTTTGCTTGCGATTATACAATTATTTTAATTATACACACACGCACAATCTGAATAAATTTATAAGATCGTAATGAAAATTACGTTTTATATTGATTTATATTGTGGCAAATCGTTACAATTAAAATAACAATCCAGCGCATTCGACACACTCGCAACGAACTAAATAACCACAACGATGAATGCAGCTCCGTAGCCAATAACGATCAATATGATGCATTTCTTTATGAAGATTAAAATCTCATAATTAAAATTGCTGACTAGGCCTTTGTATTGGCACGTGGCAGATTGAGAGCGAGGAAAGGACGAACAAGTGCAAAATGAGAGCAATAGAGAAATGAATCAATGCATGTGTGTTTTGCATGCATTCATATAAAAAATAGATACCAATACATGACCGATTGTGCGTATGTATGCAACTATGTGCGTGAAAAGAATGAATTGAAAATCCAACAAAAACAAGCGCCCTTTGTTGTTGTAAAAATATTAACGTAATAAATATCTTTATATCTTCCGTGTTTATTATCCGATCATGATGAAATTTTCACGATGCATCCATATTCATTCAAGCATTTTTCGTGCCGAAGCTCAAGACTCTAGATTGATAATTATTAGTGTCATGTAATTGTGGGCGAAGGGGCGTGGCATCCAAAATTTAAAATAAACTTGATCTGCGTGTAAGTATAAGTAGTCTTCATACCAAATTTGGTGTTCCTAGGTCTAACCATCTCTGAGATCTTGTTACTTACCCGGACGGACAGACGGACATATCTACATCGACTCAGCTTGTCGCCCTGATCAAGAATATATATACTTTATGGGGTCTGCCACACCTCCTTTTGCCTGTTACATACTTTTTTTTAACAAACTTAACATTCCGCCAGGGTATAAAAATATAGCGCTATCCTTTTTATACCCTTACAGAGAGTATTATAGTTTTGTCACGAAGTTTGTAACGCATTAACGGAGGCCTCACAGACTTCATAAAGTATATATATTCGTGATCAGGGCGACGAGCTGAGTCGACATAGCCATGTCCGTCTGTCCGTCTGTTTCTATGTAAGCTGTCAGTCTCAGTTTTTAAGCCATCTAGATGAAACTTGGTACAGGTCCGTCCTTTTGCTGCACGCAGTATATATGTCTGAACTGGCCGGATCGGATCAGTATATCATATAGCTGTCATAGGAACGATCGGTTAGAAATCAATCTTTAGTATGATAAACTTTATTGTTTGTTAAGATATCTTAAGCAAACTCACAGATTGTGTATTTGGTATTGTTTCAAATAGCCTGATCAACTTTGGTGCAAGTCGGATTACCATATCATATATCAGTCATATGAACGATCGGTTCTAAATCAACATCTAACAAATCTAACGTACCATGGTGCCATGGCCCTTTGGATAATATCAATCTGGCTATTACTGGTACTCCCCCTTAATTGAGAGCCATAGGTCAAAATATGTTTTAGCACAGAATTGTAGAGCAGAACCTTGTGGTCAAGACTAAGAAGCGATCAAGCGTTGGTAAGCTAGTGAAGAGTGTTGACTTTTAGTTTCAAGTGTGTTTTCTTATCTTCAATGCGTCTACGCCATATTGGTCTTCTATCGAGGTGTACTTCTAGGCAAGGCTGCAAACCGGTTCCGAACGCCGTAGAGCACATACATATGCATAAATATGTAATGTGCCAATTGTGTCAGCTTTAATCACAGTTGAATAGTGTACCGCCGCGAAATGCCAAATTTTATTCACATCTGTTTTTCATATTCTAAAAAGGAAGATATAAGTTTGTGACACATTCAAAGTCAACAGACAACTATAGGAAAAGAAAAAGAAAACCAAAAACAGTTAACGGACAAAAAGAAAAATATATCATTCAGTCGGGAGAGCCCGACAGTAGAATACCCTGAGGTAGTAAAGAACGCCATTCAAATTTTATATAAATTATATTTGTGTTTTGTATTTGTGCTGTCTGTTTTGTATTTAAAAGTCTAAGCAACAATGAGCACGTTATTTTCAAAATAACTAAATAAAAACAAAAAAAAATTTTTAAATGCATAACAAAAATTTAAAAAAAAAATTAAAGAATTTAAACATGCTTTTACTGGGATTCGAACCCAGGCTTCTTGTTTGACTACGTGGCGGCACCTATATCACTTGATAACTTGAAAGAGAGAAAGAGAGAGGGCGAAAACTCACAACCACAACAACAACACATTAAATTAAAGAATTAAATAATTGCGGATATCTTCCGTGTTTATTATCCGATCTTGATTATATTTTCACAATGCATCCTTCTGAACTCAATTATTGTTCCTGTCGAAGCTCATGTCTCTATCTTGATAATTAGCAAAGTGGGCGAAGGGGGCGTGGCATCCAAAATTTGAAATAAACTTGATCTGCGTGCAAGTATAAGAAATCTTCATACCAAATTTGGTGCTTCTAGGTCTTACCATCTCTGAGATCTCGTTGTTCGCACGGACAGACGGACAGACGGACATGGCTATATCGACTCAGCTTGTCGCCCTGATCAAGAATATAAATACTTTATGGGGTCTGCCACGCCTTCTTCTGCCTGCTACATACTTTTTTTTAACAAACTTACTATACCCCCTCAGGGTATAAAAAAAATATATCATTCAGTTGAGAGATCCCAACAGTAGCATACCCTGGGGAAGTAGAGAACGCCACACAAATTTTCTTCTAAACATAAAAAAAAATTTTTAAATGTGTAACAAATATTAAAAAACAAATGCATTAAGCTACGGTGGAGCAAGCTCGACAGTAGGAGACCCAGTACTTTTTGAGTGTAATGCGATTACTACAGATTATTTCAGTTTCAAAAAATTTCCATAGATGGCGCCACTACGGAGATATCAGTTGATTTTGCCCGTAACATTCTTAGTTGAATAACTTCCGCGTTTATCATCCGATTTGGATAAAATTTGCAGGATAGGTTCAGACCATAGTCAATATTTTACATACTAAAAAAACCCGCTAGCATCAAAGGTGCTCTTGTAATTCGACTGGGAAATTTTGTATTTTAATTTGTGGGGGCGGAAGGAGGCGTGGGAAAAATTTAAAACAAACTCGTTCAACTTGAGATATAGATGAACCTACATGCCAAATTTGGTGTCTCTAGCTCTTATAGTCTCTGAGATCTAGGTGACACAAAAAGGGACAGACAGACGGACAGACAGACAGACGGACATGGCTATATCGACTCGGCTGTTGACGCTGATCAAGAATATATATACTTTATGGGGTCTGCCACGCCTCCTTCTGCCTGTTACGCACATTTTTTTTTTGCACAAACGTAATAGACCCATTTGTACTTGTTTAAAGTACTGGGTCTAAAAAAATTAAAAAATTTAAGCATGCTTTTACTGGGATTCGAACCGAGGTCCCCGGTTTGACTACGGGCATCTCTATCACTTGATAACTGGAAAGAGAGAAAGAGAGAGGGCGAAAACTCACAACAACAACAACAACACATTAAACTAAAGAATTAAATAATTGCGGATATCTTTCGTGTTTATTATCCGATCTTGATCAAATTTTCACAATGCATCCTTTCTCATTCAAGTATTGTTCGTGCCAAAGCTCAAGTCTCTAGCTTGATAATTACCAGAGTTGTGGTTTTACTCATATTGCGGGTAAAGGGGGCGTGGCATCCAAAATTTGAAATAAACTTGATCTGCGTGCAAATATAAGAAGTCTTCACACCAAATTTGGTGCTTCTAGGTCTTACCATCTCTGAGATCTCGTTGTTCATACGGATGGACAGACGGGCATGGCTATATCGACTCAGCTTCTCGCCCTGATCAAGAATATATATACATTATGCGGTCTGCCACGCCCGCTTCTGGCTGTTACATACTATTTTTTGTACAAACTTAATATACCCCTGGGGTACAAAAATATAGCACAAACTAACTTTGGCGCAATAAAGTGTGGATACCCTTGCAGTGCTCTGTATAAGCCATCAAATTTTCTACAAAATGTTGATTTAGAACCGATCGTTCCTATGGCAGCTATACGATATAGTAGTCCGATTTGCACCAAATGTGGTCAGCCTTGCCGTCAGCCAGACGGACAGACAGACGGACAAAGCTATATCGACTTAGCTCGTCGTTCTGATCAAGAATATATATACTTTATGGGGTCTGACACGTCTCCTTTAATGCGTTACAAACTTCGTGACAAAATTATAATACCCTCTGCAAGGGTATAACATAGATAAGGTCTAAAACATCAACAAAGAAGAAAAGCAGTACATCAGCCTACCATATCTGGAAAACATAACAAATAGCAAAACAATAACAAATATTATACCACAACCACAATCAAAACATATGCATACAAAGCTCACACCAATATACGAAGACTGTCTACGAACACAGAAGGTAAAGGAATCAGAGCTGCAATGGAATATACATAGGAACAACAAAACGGGCATTAGGCAAAAGAATTGCGGAGCACAGGAGAGACGCGAAAAAGGGAAAGATGACCACTGCTAGAGAGTTTAAAAATACAACAAGAATACACGTGCCAAAGGGGCGTGGCATCAAAAATTTGAAATAAACTTGATCTGCGTGCAAGTTTAAGAAGTCTTCATACAAAATTTGGTGTTCCTAGGTCTTACCATCTCTGAGATCTTGTTACTTCCACGGACAGACAGACAAACGGACATGGCAATATCGACTCAGCTTGTGGCCCTGATCAAGAATATACTTTATTTACGCCTCATTCTGCCTGTTACATACTTTTTCTTTTAACAAACTTAATAAACTTAATAAAAATATATCATTCAGTCGGGAGATCCCGACAGTAGAACTCAAATTTTATATTAATTATATTTCTGTTTCGTATTTGTGCTGTCTGTTTTGTTTTTAAAAATTAAAGCAACAATGAGCACGTTATTTTCAAAATAATTAAATAAAAAATGCATTAAGCTACGGTGGAGCAAGCTCGACAGTAGGAGACCCAGTACTTTTTGAGTGTAATGCGATTACTACAGATTATTTCAGTTTCAAAAATTTCCATAGATGGCGCCACCTCAGAGATTGATTTTGTCCGTAACATTGTTAGTTGAATAACTTCCGCGTTTATCATCCGATTTGGACGAAATTTTCTGGATAATTGTTGGAAATTTGTTGGAACTATAGTCTGTATTATACATACCAAAAATCAAGGCGCTAGCATTAAAGGTGCTTTTGTAATTCGACTTGAAAATTGTGTATTTTGATTTGCGGGGGCGGAGGGGGGCGTGGAAAAATATAAAACAAACTCGTTCAATGCAAGATATAGATGTACACACATGCCAAATTTGGTGTCTCTAGCTCTTATAGTCTCTGAGATCCAGTTACTCTAAAAAGGGACAGACGGACAGACAGACAGACGGACATGGCTATATCGACTCGGCTGTTGATGCTGATCAAGAATATATATACTTTATGGGGTCTGCCACGCCTCCTTCTGCCTGTTACGCACATTTTTTTTGCACAAACGTAATAGACCCATTTGTACTTTTTTAAAGTACTGGGTCTAAACATAAAAAAACAATTCTAAATTTATAACAAAATTAAGAAACAAAATTAAAGAATTTAAGCATGCTTTTACAGGGATTCGAACACAGGTCTCCTGTTTGACTAAGCGGCGGCACCTCTATCACTTGATAACTTGAAGAGAGGGCGAAAACTCTAACAACAACAACACATTAAGTTAAGGAATTAAATAATTGCGGATATCTTCCATGTTTATTATCCGATCTTGATCAAATTTTCACAATGCATCCATATTTAATCAAGTATTGTTCGTGCCAAAGCTCAAACCTCTAGCTTGTTAGTTGCCAGTGGTATCCTTTTTTTACTTTGTGGGCGAAGAGGGCGTTGCATCCAAATATGGAAATAAATTTGATCTGCGTCCGAGTATAAGAAGTCCTCATACCAAATTTAAGTGCTTCAGGTGTTACTTTACATAAGTATTATGTATTTATGGCAAATAGTGCAGAAAGCCATCGTCAGAAATAAAAGATGTTGAAAAAGGTGAAAAACAAATGGGAATTGGCGTAATTACGCATAGATGTCTCTAGTTTGGTCAAATAATATATACACTGAAAGGTATATACACCGAAAGGTCTATTCTTCTTCTTTTATATCGAGTAATTTAAAATTAGTGTAAAATTTCTAAGCTAAAAGCTGTTAAGTACCCATATATAGGAAAGCTCAGTTTTTCAGCGGTAAATGCAGATTTTGTTGATGTCCCCTACAATCCAAGAAGTTTTGCATACTCGATAAGCGCTACCAGAAAATCACTATCATTTTCCAGTTGTTTTTTTGCGGTAACACTGTGCCATGTACTTTTTACTATTTGTTACGTATTGAGAAAAATTGGTGGAGATCGAATAAGTATATCATCCAGCTTCCAAAGAAACAATCGGATGCAAATCAACGTTTAATATGAAGATCTGTATTGTTTTCTAAGCTATCTTGATCAAATTCACAGATTGGCTTTATCTTCTACAATTCGACCATTTTCCGTCAAATTTAGCGTTTTCCCAATAAATCTGTCTTTTTTCGGCAAAATCCACTATTCCTTTTCCAAAGTCTATTTGCAGAAAAATCTTTAAAACACCGCGCAACAAAAATGTAAACTATCTATATTATATAATGTACTATTAATTTAAGTCCAAATCAAAGAAAAATTGAAAACATTTATACGCTTTCTTGTAAAAATTAAATGGGAATACCCTTGCATTGAGTATTATAATTTTGTCACGAACTATGTAACGCATTGGAGGAGGCCTCACAGACTCCAAAAAGTATATATATTCTTAATCTGGCAACGAGCCGAGTCGAGAAAGCCACTGTCCGTCTGATCGTCTGTCTGTTCGTCTGATTCTATGAAAACTAGTCTCTCAGTTTTTGAAGCTATCTTGACGAAAGTTGGTACCGGTCCGTCTGTTTGTTCACTATATTATACAGCTGTCAATGGAACGATCGGATCGAAATTAACATTCGGTATAGGGGACTTTTTTGTTTCAGATTGTGTGTTTGGTGAAATTTTAAATAGCCTGACCAAATTTGGTGCAAATTGGATTACCATAGTATATAGCTGCCATATGAACGATCGGTTCGAAATTAACATCTTACCCATTTTGTAAGAAATCGTGACCTCTGCAAGGTATCCAAACTTTGGCGCGCCAAGTTAGCTTGCGCTATATTTTTATACCCTGTGGGTATATTAAGTTTGTTCAAAATGTTCAGGTCGACAAGCTGAGTCGATTTAGCCATGTCCGTCGGTCCGTCTGTCTGTCCGTCCGTATGAACGAAAGGATCTCAGAGATAGTAAGACCTAGAAGCACCAAACTTGGAGTGAAGACTTCTTATATCTGCATGCAGATCATGTCTACTTAAATTTTGGATGCCACGCCACCTTTGCCCACTTTGGTAATTATCAAGCTAGAGACATGAGCTTCGACAGGAACAATAATTGAGTTCAAAAGGATGCATTGTGAAAATTTGATCAAGATTTGATCAAATATTTAATTCTTTAATTTAATGTGTTGTTGTTGTTGTGAGTTTTTGCCCTCTCAAGTAGAGTGGTAGAGGTGTCACGTAGGTAGACGGGAGATCGTGGTTCGAGTCCCAGTGAAAGCATGCTTAAGTCCTTTAATTTATTTTAGACCCTATACTTTAAAAAAGGACAAAAGGTTCTATTACGTTTATGCAAATGTGCGTAACAGGCAGAAGGAGCTGGCAGACCTCATAAAATATATATAAGAGCTAGAGACAGCAAAATTGGCATGTAGATTCATCTCTATCTCAAGTTGATTAAGTTTGCTTTAGATTTTTGCCACGCCCCCCTCTGCCCCCAGAAATCGAAATACAAAATTTCATTCAGTTCATTCAAATCGGATGGTAAGCGCGGAAGCTATTCAACGTAACAATGTTACGGGCAAAAGGAAGAAGAAGAGACCCTAGTGCCCTCTGCGCTTATCATATAAACCATATTCGTAGTGGCGCCATCTATTGAAATTTATTGAAATTAGGGTTCAGTACAGGGTACAGAGTCTTCTATTGCCGAGCTTGCTCCATCGTAGCTCTCTGCATTTTTTTTAATTTTTGTTATAAATTAAACAATTTTTTCTTTATGCTTAGAAGATAATTTGTGTGGCGTTCACCCAGGGTATGCTACTGTTGGGATCTTCCGACTGAATGATATACATATATATTTTTTAATTTTTGCAAAAAATTAAAAAAAAAAAAAATGTGTAGAAGAAAATTTGTGTGGCGTTCTCTACTACCACAGGGTATGCTACTATTGGGATCTCCCGACTGAATGATATATTTTTATTTGGACTATTACATAGCATCAGTTTTTAAAACACCTAATACACCTTGCCTTTAAGTTTAAAGGGAAGATAAACTTAAGATTTTGTTCTCTTATCGGTAGGTTTACCTACTAACAGCAAGAAGAGAAAACGGCCCTCAGGTGACAAAATTTCGGATACATAATTACTTAATTATATAAACATTAAACGTGAAGTCTTACAATGTTTTCCATATAGTATCTTAATCAAAGAGTAAGTGCAGCCGCGTATGGTCAAATAAACAAACCGTAATGAAACAGCTTTGACCAGCTCTAGTGTGACCAGCATTCCCATATTTTTTCTTCGCTCACTACACATTTTGTAAGGAGCAGATGTGACAGCTTATCCGCGAAATCCAATTCAAAGCAAATTAGAATCAAAATTTGGAAAACTTCTTATTTTTTATTATTATTACTTACTCTGGTATCCATATATCGCTGACAAATTGTTGAATTATTTCCCGAAACATATTTTGGTTAAGACGTAAGTGCAATAAACGAATAAAATTTAAAACGCCCATTAAGGTAGTGCAGCAATTTTCCGTAGTCATTATAATATCTCCAAAGTGATCAATCAAAAATGATGTCTGAAAACAAATAGTTATTCCCACTGACAGGATGACATACCACGACCAAACGTATAAGCCAAGCCGAACAGATGTGTTCTAGTTATCACGCGCTGCTACATTTAAGCGAGGTAGTTTCGAGTGGCCAAGAGCCATTCAATTTCAACCAATACATTGAAAAGGCATTCGAAAACTTGAATCCCGATGCGATTGTGCATTAAACATGATACGAATAGCGATTTGAAACTTCTACATCACTTCTCTTTAGCAGACTAGGTTTTATAGTCCATCCAATAAACGCAGAAAGAAAAGCAAACAGAATAGTTAAGTAGGCTATTAAAGACCCTTCATAAAGCACCTTGTAATAATAAACACAATGGGAATATTTAATCAAAAGTTAGCACGCGGTCGGCAAAATCCAATTAAGCCCCCACGAGTGTGTTGACTAGCAGTAACACTCTACAGGCTCTTTTAGAACTGAAGTTAGCGAGAGACTAAATATGGCTCCTGCCATGGTCTGAGGAAAATGAGCTGGACTTACGGTTTCATAAATGTACTAGAGGACTGAATAACACCCGCCTTATTCCCTGGTTTTTCCTCTGCTTAAGATTGTTTATTTATCATCATGGGCTACTGTTTCTATGGAAGCCTAACGAAATAGTCATCCGATTTAAGCCAAATTTATTTTTACAGAATGTTAAAATATATAAAAACTTAATCTGTTAGTTTTGTTGGGATAGTTCAAACAACAACCAAGCTCTTGATACAAAATATTAATTAGTATTTAATTGTTCCTAGGGCAACTATATGATATAGTCATCCGATCTTGACCAAGTTTTTACAGAAAGTAAAAATAAATAAGATATACATTATCTTTGAGTTTAATTGAGATAGCTCAAAAACAGCAAAGCTCTTAATACAAAATATTAATTAAACAGCTATATGATAAAGTCATGCAATCTTGACCAAATTTTCTCAGGATGGAGCAGTAAGTAAGGAATACAAATTCTGTGAGTTGGCTATAATAGCTCTTCATACAAAATATTGATTTGCATTTAATTGTTTAAATGGCAGCTAAATGATTTATTCATCCCATTTTGACCATATTTTCACAGAATGTAACAATAAATAAGAAATACGTCATCTGTGAGTTTGGTTGGCATAGCTCAAAAAATGCAGTAAGCTACGGAGGAGCAAGCTCGACAGTAGGAGACCTCTGTACTTCTTGAGTGCAAAGCGTTCACTGTAGATTGTTTTAATTTCAATAAATTTCAAAAGATGGCGCTACTACAAAAAATGGTTCATATAATAAGCACAGAGGGCGCTAGCGTCTCTTCTTCTCCCTTTTGCTCGGAACATTGTTAGTAGAATAGCTTCCGCGTAGGTTCGCAGGATAGGTTCGGACTATAGTGTATATTATATGTACAAAAAATCAAGACGCTAACATTAAAGGTGCTCTTGTAATTTGACTTTGAAATTTTGTATTTTGATTTCCGGGGGCGGAGGGAGGCGTGGAAAATCCTAAAACAATCTTAATCAACTTGAGATATGAGATGAACCTACATGCCAAATTTGGTTTCTCTAGCTTTTTAAAATCTCTGAAAGACAGACGGACATGGCTATAGAGACTCGGCTGTTGATTCTGATCAAGAATATATATACTTTGTGGGGTCTGCCACGCCTCCTTCTGCCTGTTACGCACTTTTTTTTGGACAAACGTTATAGACCAATTTGTACTTTTTTAAAGTACAGGGTCTGAAAAACAAAAAAATTTATGCTAAGCAATTTTGACCGTTGACTTCCATTTTAACCCATTCCAGAGTATCCAGGAATATCAAAAAATCACGTATTATTCCACGATAATTATGTCTCAGCTAGGTTGTTTGAAATTTTCATCTCGATATTTGAGGCCGTTTGGCCTACAGTGTGATTAGTTAGTCAATGAATCAGTGAGAACAAAGAGATTTATATATATAGATACAAAGACAGAATGGGGGCATACAGCAGATACTTTAATCAGTATGACTAGTCTAGTCTAGTTAGCAGTTAATATTTAGTCTTGAACTATTCTCAAACTCCGAAGCTCATATCGCTCTAAGTTTATTTAAATAAAGTTACATTTTTTTATACCCTGAGGGTATATTAAGTTTGTTAAAAAAAAAAGTATGGCAGACCCCATAAAGTATATATATTCTTGATCAGGGCGAGAAGCTGAGTCGATATGGCCATATCCGTTTGTCTGCCTGTCCGTGTAAGTAACAAGATCTCAGATATGGTAAGACCTAGGAACACCAAATTTGATATAAAGACTTCATATACTTGCACGCAGATCAAGTTTAATTAAATTTTGGATGCCACGCCCTTCGCCCACAACGTGAAAAAAAGGATAGCACTGGCAATTAACAAGCTAGAGATTTGAGCTTCGGCAGGAACAATACTTGTACTTTAATGGATGCATCGTGAAAATTTGATCATGATCTGATAACAAACACGGAAGATATCCGCAATTATTTAGTTCTTTAATTTAATGTGTTGTTGTTGCTGTGAGTTTACGCTCTTTCTTATTTGCTCGTTCGTTGAAGCATTTACATATACATATATACATTCGTGTGTCCATACGCGCTGTGTTAGAGTGAGTTTTCGCCCTCTCTCCCTCTCTCTTTCAAGTAGAGTGGTAGAGGTGCCCCGTAGGTAGACGGTAGATCGTGGTTCGAGTCCCATTAAAGGCAGGCTTAAATTCTTTAATTTTTTTTTTAACTTTTGTTATACATTTAAAAATTGTTTTTTGAGTTTTCATTTAGTTATTTTGAAAATGACGTGCTCATTGCTGCTAAGACTTTTAAATACAAAACGGACAGCACAATTACAAAACACAAATATAACTAATAGAAAATTTGAAGTGGCGTACTTTACTACCTCAGGGTATTCTACTGTCGGCTCTCCCGACTAAATGATATATTTTTAACTAAACATATGCGAGAACTCGTTATTGGCGCAGCTGGTAGGATATGTTATGTGTTTTTAATCAACAAATCTAAAATACTACTAAGGATACGCACATCCAAAGTCAAGTGAAAAGCTTAACTTTAATAAACCAAAATACATATCCGCCAAAGAACATACGTGCGTGCACAAGTAACAAGAAAAAGTGTTAACCACTAAAGGACAACTGAAGTCATAGGAAAAACAGAATTAAGTGCTTGTGCTTAGACGTGACAAACTTTGTTAAGTATGCTCTGTGACTGTTAAAGGATAGTTAAAATCCTAGGCCACAATATTAGGCAGGGAATATCTTGAAGCTTGTGAAGCAAACATTAATTATAGAGAGGAAACTGTTATCCTAGACGATTACCCATTTATGATGAAATATAATCATGAAGAAACTTTAAAGAACAAGACAGTTGTCAATCCTGATTATCCATCTCATTTAGAGGATACCGAATTTGATTGCCTTGATCCACCCTTTACATCTGACCAACCAATTAATTTCGCAATCGAAAATGGGTTAATAGAAAGCAACCGGTTCATACTTGAACACCTCAATGAGGAAGAAAAACTTAAACTAACTAAAATCCTTCCTGAGTTTAGAGACATACAGTACAAAGAAAGTGAAAATTTGACTTTCATTAGTACAATTAAACATGTCATTCAAACTAAACATGAAGATGCAATTTACAAACGACCTTATAAGTAACCTCAAGCCTGTAACGAAGAGGTTGAAATTCAAATGAAAGAAAGGATCAAGCAAGGTATCATGCGAAAATCAAAATCTCCTTATTGCTCACTAATTTAGATTGTACCAAAGAAAAGTGATGCATCAGGAAACAACAGATTAGAATATTAATTGACTATCAAAACTTAGATGAAATTACAGTTGACAATAAGGACCCAATACCAGTAATGAATAATATATTAGACAAACTTGAAAAATGTCAATATTTCACTACCTATTGACCTGGCAAAAGGCTTTCATCAGATCCAAATGGATGCTGATTCAATTCCAAAGACTGCTTGTTCGACGAAAAATGGTCATTACGAGTACACTCGCATGCCATTTGGACTCAAAAACGCCCCTGCAACTTTTCAACGTTGTATGAACAACCTTTTAGAAGATTTAATCTATAAGGGTTGTTTAGTCTACATGGATGACATAATAGTGTATTCCACTTCATTGGAAGAACACATATTATTATTGAACCGAGTTTTTAAGAAACTCAGGGAAGCCAATTTAAAATTACAGTTGGACAAATGTGAATTTTTGAAAAAAGAAACTGAGTTTCTCGGTCACATTGACACAACTGAGGGTATAAAACCAAATCCATTAAAAGTCACTGCAATTACAAACTTCCCAATATCCAGAACAACAAAAGAAATCAAGTCATTTCTAGGACTCTGTGGTTATAATAGGAAATATATACCAAATTTCGCACAAATCGTGAAACCAATGAACTTAAAACTTAAGACAAATGCAACAATTGACATAAATAATAAAAAATATATTTTAGCATTTAAAAAATTAAAAGTTTCTTATTACATCTGATCCGATACTAATTTATCCAAACTTTAAAAAAACCTTTTTCGTTAACTACAATTCAAGCAATATTGCTATAGGTGCCGTGTTATCACAAATCCGTTAGCCAATATGCTATGCAAGCAGAACATTAAATGAACACGAAATAAATTACGCTGCAATAGAATTAGAACTTTTAGCTATTGTCTGGGCAACTAAACACTTCAGGTCCTATCTTTTTGGCAGGAAATTCGAGATCCTCAGTGATCACAAGCCCCTAGTTTGGTTAAACAATGTTAAAGAACCAAACATGAAACTTCAAAGATGGAAGATCAAATTGAATATATATGACTTTTACATAAAATATGTCCCGGGCAAGGAAAATTATGTTGCCGATGCCTTATCCAGAATTAAACTCGAAGAAAATTTCTTAGGAGACACCCCTAACAGTATAGCAGCAACTGTATACAGTACAGGAGGAAACATAATACAAACGAAGTAAACGTATTAAATTATTAAAGAATATTTATGTGCAAAGAAAAGAGTAATCTATTTTCATTGTGAAACAGATTTCTTGACTTCTCAAACCGCTTTCGTAGAAATAATCAGTCCCAACAATTTAACTAAAGTAATGAGATCTACTAAAATATTAAAAGACATTCAAACATATGCAAAATTCATAGAGTTCGTTATTTAAACCCATAAAGAATTATTACACCCAGATATACAGAAACTAACCTCATTATTTAAAGAAAAATATTATTACCCGGATTACCAAAATCTGATTCAAAATATTATTAATGAATATCAAATTTGTAACATTGCAAAAACAGAACATAAAGATATAAAGCCAGCTTTCGAATTATCTCCAGAAACTTTGAATCCTAGAGAAAAATACGTTATAGATTTTTATATGGTGGATAATAAATAATTCCTTTCTTGCATAGACACTTATTCCAAATTCGCGTCCCTAATCGAAATAAACGGTAGAGATTGGTTAGAAGCTAAAAGAGCATAACTCAAAATTTTCAATGAAATGGGAAAACTAAAAGAAATTAAATCAGATAAAGATTCAGCACTCATGTGCTCAGCATTACAATTATGGCTAAAAACTGAAGGAGTAGATATAAATATCACAACAAGTAAAAATGGCATATCTGACGTAGATAGATTTCATAAAACAATTAATGAAAAATTAAGAATAATAAACAGCGAATCAGATCCAGAAAATAAGCTTACTAGATTCGAAATAATACTTTACACATATAATCACAAAACCATTCATAATACAACAGGTAGAACACCAGCAGACATTTTTATATACGCGGGAACCCCAGAGTCTAACACACAATTGAATAAAACAATCCAAATAGAAAAATTAAATGAAAACCGTACAGATTTTCAAATTTATACTAATTATAGACAATCACCTTTGGTACGTTAAAAATCAACTAGTCCTTTCAAAAAGACCGGTAATGTGAGACAAATAGACAAAAAACATTTCGAAGAGACAAACAGAGGGAGAAAAATAATACACTACAAATCTAAATCTAAAAATGCATTAAGCTACGGTGGAGCAAGCTGTACTTTTTGAGTGCAAAGCGATCACTACAGATTATTTCAGTTTCAAAAAATTTCCATAGATGGCGCCACTACGGAGATATCAGTTGATTTTGAACGTAACATTGCTAGTTGAATAACTTCCGCGTTTATCATCCGATTTGGATGAAATTTGCACGAAAGGTTAACACCATAGTCTGTATTATACATACTAAAAATCAAGCGCGCATCAAAGGTGCTCTTGTAATTCGACTCGGAAATGCTGTATTTCAATTTGCGGGACGGAGGTGGCGGGGCAAAAATCTAAAACAAACTCGTTCAATGCAAGATATAGATGTACATACATGCCAAATTTGATGTCTCTAGCTTTTATAGTCTCTGAGATCTAGGCACTCAAAAAAGATAGTTCCTTTTATAATACAATTCTTATTAATGTATTTCATCAAACAAACCAATGGCCAAAGTTTAGAAGTAAACCCAATCCAATCAAAAAACGGTAACCTTATATTTAAAACAGGAACTATTAACTTACCTTTAAATTACGAATACCACTATCTTACTGTTAATCTTACAAATATCGAAAACACATTTAATGTAACAAGCTAAAGAATTTAAAACATTATCCCAAATTCAATATTTAAAAGAAAAATTAGAAAGAGAAATGAACGGCACAAGGATAGCAAAACGTAATAAAAGAGGCCTTATCAATTTTATGGGAACATTATACAAATACCTATTTGGCACGTTAGATCAAGAGGATAAAGCAGAACTCATAGAGCTAGGAATGCAGTTATCAAGATTAGTTATATTCAACCCAGAATTACTAAAACACAGTCCATTATCACACGTAAACTCTGAAAAAATTTTGAATATTAAGACGGCATGGTTGAAAACACAACAAACGAAATTTTGATAATTTCCCATATTCCTCGCGAAATCATCAATACACAAAAAATCAGACGAAAACAGAAACATTTTAACTGAAATTATACATGACAGATATTTTATACAAAATAATATACCGAAAAGACGAAAAATCTAGTAATAAACAAATGTATAACAGAAATATTAAATCAAGACACAACCGAATGTAGATATTCAAAAACACATAAATCTTTTGAAAAAAATATGTAGAGCCTAATATAATGTTAACTTGAAATTTACCTAAGACTATTTTAAATCAAAATTATTTAAGCAGTGACATAACAATAGAAAGTAATAATATTATAAAAGTATTTAATTGTTCAATTAAATTAGTGGAAATATTGCTCACAAGTACTATTTTAGATTACACACAAACTATATATGTAAACAATAATGTAACTAAACTAGAACCACTTTCATATATTCAAGCAAAAGAAATTGTACAACAACAAACAAAATATTACAATACATTTCAAATTATTACTTTAACAACACTTATTATTATTGTAATCATACTAGTACTATATTTTAGCTATAAGTATAAAAGCATACCACGCAAAATAATTGTTAACTATAAGAAACAAACAGAAATAACCCCACAATCTAATAATGTAACAAATGAAACGGCAAATATTGTACTCGAATCCGAGCCAACACTATAACCCAATATTACCGCCTGAGGACAGTCTAATTTTTTATGGATGGGAAAGTAACATAGCAACATAGTAACAATGCACATAGCCACCTAAATATTCTCGCACATATTCCCCGTACCAAGTAATATGATATTATGCACATAGCCGCCTAAATATTCTCGCAAATATTCCCCCTATCAAGTATTAAGATATCAATAAGAATAACAAGCTGGTGAAAATAACAATTCAAGCGCTCTCACGATCGAAACAGTTAATATAAACATCCGCTAGAAGCGTTATTCCCACCAAGGGTCAAATCTGCCGACGCGGCACAATTCCAGGCTGTTGCTTAACACCCAAATATTCGTCTTCTCAAAGAGAGATCCCTAAGATCTCTCTGTTTATATTAGAGCGCAAAGCTCCCTCTCCAAAAGCTCACAGCCGACGTTTGATAAGCGACGACAAAACATTTAATATTTAGTCTTGAATTATTCTCAAACTCCGATGTTCATTTCGCTCTAAGTTTATTTAAATAAAGTTACATTTTTTTATACCCTGAGGGTATATTAAGTTTGTTGAAAAAAAAAGTATGTAACAGGCAGAAGGAGGCGTGGCAGATCCCATAAAGTATATATATTCTTGATCACGGCGAGAAGCTGAGTCGATATAGCCATGTCCGTCTGTCTGTCTGTCTGTCTGTCTGTGTAAGTAACAAGATCTCAGGGATGGTAAGACTTAGAAGCACCAAATTTGGTATGAAGACTTCTTATACTTGCACGCAGATCTCAATTATTTTAAATTTTGGATGCCTCGCCCCTTCGCCCACAAAGTGAAAAAAAGAATATCACTGGCAATTCACAAGCTAGAGATTTGAGCTTCGACAGGAACAATACTTGTACTTTAATGGATGCATCGTAAAAATGAAGATCGGATAACAAACACGGAAGATATCCGCAATTATTTAATTCTTTAATTTAATGTGTTGTTGCTGTGAGTTTACGCTCTCTCTTATTTGCTCGTTCGTTGAAGCATTTACATATACATATAGTGACTTATCTGCCATAAGAGTATAACAAATCCGTCATAAACACTAACGATCTTTTGCAAAGCTTCACTTTCCAAAAGCTTATCGAAGACACATCACTTCTCAAAGCTAATCAAAGACACATGCAAAGTTATTAAGAACTCGAACGTAAACTTTTAGAACTCAAATGTAAACTAACAGAATGCAAATAAGTAAACAAATGTAAACAGACAGCCAGCAGGGCTTTGAAGGTTTGCTGTGCCCAGATCAAAAATCTTGTAGATTTGTTTTTAGTTGACTTTTAACAAATAAAGTGCACAAATATAAAAATAAAATTTAAATATAATTTTTTATTTGATATGTAATTGTTGAACAATTAATTGGCGCAGCCGGTAGGATATCGAAAAGTTATAAGTAATATCCGTGATCCTATTCAATCAAGTGACAAAGAATCCTTGCACAACCAAGATTCTTGAAGATTAAGCACGCGAATTGCTGCGAAATAGTGATTCGGTAAACGTTACAATTTAATATAACGAATCGATATCCGCATAAGAACCTGTGTGTATTAAATTTATTTAAAGACCTATTTTGTGGCCCACTAGATAAAGTGTGACCGCCACTACAGTGAATTTTAATTAATCAACAAGTGCACAGTGCAGTTCACTTAATACATAAGTCTCATTATACTGAGCAGTACGTGAACAAAAATCAGTGGCCCGCTAGATAAAGCGTGACCGCCACCCAAATTATATTATTAAACACATTAGCCCGCTTCAAGAGTGTGACCGCTACCTTACCCCGTTAAATCAAACAAGAAATATCAAAAAACATGGCATTAACCCTAACGGAAAACCTAACTCAATTACTTCGACAAATCCGCCAAGTACATCAATTTTCTGGAGATCCATGCAGCCTCAGTCCTTTCATCAAGCGAATTGAGTACTTGATGAATCTTTACCCTACCAATGACAAACGACAGAAGGCCGTAATTTTTGGTGCCATTGAATTACAAATCGTTGGAGATGCAGAAAAAGTATCACAGCTCGGATTCCACAACGAATGGACAACTCTAAAAGGTGCCCTAATCGATGAGTTCAAGACGAAAACACCTCTGGAAGAATTACTACAACGTCTCTACTCTACACCTTACAAAGGTAACTTACGTCTTTTTTGTGAAGAATTAGAAGATAAGAGTACAATTATAATAAACAAATTCACCTTAGAAGGCGATCTAAATAATTCAATGGTTTATACCCAAGCAATGGCTACCACAATCAAAAATACCATTCAACGCAACTCCAGATAGATTATTTATGACCTTAGCAAGGTATGATATTTCGACAGTACAAAAGTTACGACAAATTGGTCAGCAAGAAGGTCTATACGAAGACCCAATTTATGAAAAAACAAGAAACTTGATAATTGTCCAAAGTTAGGCGTTAATTTTATAAACCCAAGTACTAACAACAAAACTAATATCGATCACAACAAAAACACTTATCCCAAACAACAATTCAGTCACCCCTTCCATCCATTTAGGTTTCCCACGCAAGCCCAAAACTTGAATGTAAACAGTAACCAAACACCTTATCAACAAGTCCCACAGACTAGGCAACAACAATTCGATCAGAATAGACAATTGCATAATGAATTCAGAGAAGACTTAAATCGCGACCGACAGAATGACACCCGAAACTATAGCCAGCCCCCACAACAGCAAAGAGTGCCAACTAAGCGTTTTAAAGAAGGGAGCGGACAGTCGCGCATGCAAATTGACGAGAGTCATCAACAACACGAATCAGATTACGATGCAGACGCTGACGCTGACCAATACGATAAACAAAACGGACAGTACCACGAAGATCAATTACAGTATACAGAGACTGAGATGCAATTAGATCCGCAATGTCAACAAGCCGAAAATTTTCCAATAGTAGCCTGGGAACACACCAATACATAGAAATTATGTTTAACAATCACAAATACCGATGCATAGTAGACACTGGATCTTCAATAAACATGATGACGCAAAATTTTTTTAATCTTCAAGTCCATAGTAAACAAATAATTGTCCGAAGTATGACAGGGTATTCACATCTAAATAAATTTGTTAATCTGCCAGCCAATGGGTTATTCCAGCAAAGCCAACAATTTTATATACATCAGTTTTCACCTTATTACGATATCCTCTTAGGTAGAAAAGTTTTAATGGAAAATAATGGCATAGTAGATTACACTGAAAAAATTACAATAATTAATGACAGAAAATTCTTTCACAAAGAACTACAATTAAATGAATCAAATTCTTTAAAAAATTTTGACGGAGTCTTACAAGAAAACAACTTTACAAAAGAAGTCTCTTACGCATTGAACAATGGCCTTAATTCAGAACGTACATACCGCTTAGACCACCTGAACGAAGAAGAGAAAAATAAACTAACAAAACTTCTGAAACAATTTGACGACATCCAATATTCCGAAAATGAAGATTTAACATTCACCAGTGTCATACGTCACGAGATTAAAACATCACATGATAACCCAGTATACAAAAGACCATACTCCTACCCATTCGCATACGAGACCGAAGTTAATAACCAAATTGACGAAATGTTGAAACAAGGGATCATACGCGAAAGCAATTCCCCATATTGCAGCCCTTTATGGATCGTACCAAAGAAAACAGATGCTTCAGGTAAAGAGAAATTTAGATTGGTGGTCGATTATCGTAATTTAAATGAAATTACTATAAACGACAAATTTCCAATTCCGAATATGGACGAAATATTGGGTAAACTTGGCAAATGCCAGTATTTCACCACAATTGATTTAGCAAAAGGCTTCCATCAAATCGAAATGGATCCTAAATCAATACCTAAAACAGCATTCTCAACGAAACATGACCATTACGAGTATACTCGTATGCCTTTCGGGCTAAAAAATGCCCCAGCAACATTTCAACGTTGCATGAACTTTGTCCTGAAAGACCTCATCAACAAGCATTGCCTTGTATATTTAGATGACGTCATTGTCTATTCCACATCTCTTAATGAACACCTAGACTCACTGAGAAAGGTTTTTGAGAAACTTAAAGAGGCAAATTTAAAACTTCAACTGGACAAATGTGAATTTCTTAAGAAACAAACTGATTTCTTAGGACATACTATAAGTCCAGAAGGCATACGACCGAATAAAGATAAAACAAAAGCAATTGAACAATTTCCAATACCAAAAAGCTCAAAAGAAATAAAATCATTTTTAGGTCTTTGTGGCTATTATAGAAAATTCATTCCGGACTTCGCTAAAATAGCAAAACCCATGACTGTCTTTTTGAAAAAAGGAGCAAAAATCGACACCAAAAATGATGAGTATAACAAATCTTTTGAGAAACTGAAAACATTAATCATGAGTGATCCAATTCTCATTTGCCCTGACTTTACAAAAACGTTCCAACTTACTACTGACGCTAGTAACTTCGCGATAGGAGCCGTGTTATCACATGATAACAAACCAGTTAGTTTTGCAAGTAGGACTCTTAATGACCATGAACAAAATTATAGCACAATAGAAAAAGAATAAACGAAATATTTTCGTCCGTTTTTATATGAAGTCCCTTTTGATATTCTAAGCGATCACAAACCACTTGCTAGGTTGAATAACATTAAAGAACCTAATATGAAATTACAACGTTGGCGAATAAAACTCAGTGAATACAATTTCAAATAAATTACTTGGAAGGAAAACTAAATTATGTAGCAGATGGTCTCTCTCGTGTTAAACTGGAAGTAAAAATGGTAGGAGAAGAAGAAAAAAATATTTTAACAGCAGCAACAATATACAGCGCATCAAAAAGTAGCGAAAATTATATTCAAATCACCGAGAAACCTTTAAATCATTTTGCGAGGCAAATTGAATTTGTAAAAGACACCATAGATCAAATAGACATTGAAAAATACTTCACTAAGACAAAAATAAAAATTAAATACACAGAAATCACAGATTTAATAGCAAAAGATCTCCTTTTGAAATATTTTCTAAATCACACAAGCGTAATCTACATCGAAAATGACAAAGACTTTTTAATTTTCCAACAAGCATATCAAGACATTATAAACCCACACAGTAACTTAAAAATCCTAAAAAGCATTATAAAATTAAAAGATATTAAAACCTACCCCGAATTCAAAGAGTTAATCATAACTCAACATATTAAATTGTTACATCCAGGTGTAGAAAAAATGATCCGACTTTTCAAAGAAACTCATTATTTCCCAGACTACCACAAACTAATCCAAAATATCATTAATGATTGTGAAACCTGCAATCTTGCAACGACAGAACAAGGATCCACGAACTTAACTTTTGAATTAACCCCGGAGATAAATAACCCTAGAGAGCTTTATGTTATAGATTTGTACGCTATTGATAATGAACAATATGTATCGTGCATAGACGTATATTCCAAACTTGCATCACTTATAAATACAAATGGTAGAGATTGGCTAGAAGCTAAACGTGCCCTTACTAGAATTTTTAACGACATGGGAAACCGTATAAAATCAAAGCAGATAAACATTCAGCATTTATGAGCAATTCCTTAAAATGTTGTCTAAACACAGAAGAAATAAAACTTTTTATCACCACAAGTAAAACAGGGAGAAGAAGGCCTCCGGTCAATAAAGGCCAATTCGGCCGGATTGGACCACTATATCACATATCTTCCATAGGAGCTATCTGTTAGATATATATCTTTTGTAAGAAAAACTTTTTTGTTTCTTAAGATATCTCAAGCAAACTCACACATTGTGTGTTTGATACAGTTTCATGCATCCTTACCAAATTTAAACATCTTAAGAGCATCTATAAATAAAATATAATTGTAATAACAATCTGATGCTAAAGACAAAAATTATGTAATTACTTACCATATACAAATGGTATTATTTAAATGAATATTATGCTTTAATGCCTTCTCGTTCACTCCAGAATTAATGAAATCCGTAATTACATCTTTGGTAATTAAACAGTCAAAATTTTTGCAGACGTCCTTCCTTTAAGTGGCTTCCTAAACCTAATAAATAAAAAATATATACACATATATAATTCAGGATTTTTAAGATACACTTAAAGAAAAATATACTTACATAACTTTTAAAATCTTAATCTTCCACGTCTTTAAGGAGAAGATGTCAATTTCCTTAAAAATGGCCTCGGTTAAGGAGAACAATATTTGTTCATTATATATACGTACCTATTCTTCTATAAACGGGTTTTAAGCACACTCAACTTTTCCATTTTTTTTTTACAACATTCGACTTGTTTGTCTTGGAAATTAACAAAAAGTGCACTGTCGAACAGAAGCTGTCAAAAATTGAAAAACGATTGGGGCTTCGTGTAACTTCGTAAATCTGTAAATAGAACAGCCTACACAACTCTGTATATGTAAGCGTTTTATGAAATGTGAATCCTATTGTAATGCATCTATCTTATGGGATCAGTACATTCAGTTTTGGGCCGCTGGAATTCTTTAATTCAATGTGTTTGTTTCTCTCCCTTACTCTTTTGAGTTATCTCTGCTTGGATGTTCATACATCCATATTCATATTATACAAGAAGTAGGATGGTGTAGGTGGTAGAGGTACCGAGTAGGCATACAGGAGATCGTGGCTCGAATCACAATAATAGCAAGCTTAAATTCTTTGCTTATTTATTTATTAAAGTTTTGTTATACATTTAGAAATGTAGTAAGCTACGGTGGAACAAACTCGACAGTAGAAGAACCTGTACTTTTTGAGTGCAAAGCGTTTACTATAGATTGTTGTTTAATCTTTCAAAAGATCGCGCCACTACGGAGATATCAATAGAGGCCCCCGCCCCCGGAAATTGAAATACAAAATTTCGGAGTCGAATTACAAAAGCACTTTTTTGTCTAGCGCCTTGATTTTTGACACTATGGTCCGAACCTGTCCTGCAAATTTTATTCAAATCGGATGATAAACGCGGAAGTTATTCAACCAACAATGTTACGGGCAAAAACAACTGATATCTTTGTAGTGGCGCCATCAGTGGAAATTTTTTGAAATTGAAACAATCTGTAGTGATCGCAGTCCACTCAAAATGTACAGGGTCTCCTACTTTCGAGCTTGCTCCACCGTAGCTTAATGTATTTTTATTATATAAATTGCAAATAAAAGTTTTTGGCTGAAATCGCTATTAGCGAATTTAATATGAATTTTGGTATTTCCATGTTGCTGTAACTTATTTCCTTCACGTTGATTTATTTAGTTACAATTTTCAGTCACAACTCTTATTTTCGGCCCCTGATAAAATTTACGGCGCGTTGTTGAGAATGCGTTCGGTCATTTGATGGCCAGGTTTCGAAAAAGGGCAAAGGGCTTGACATTCACCGTAAAAATAACGCTGTGGTCATCATGGACTGTTGTGTGGTGCACAACAATTTAAATTACAACATCGTCATAGATTAGACGTTGAAAGTCCTGGGCGAGACTGAGAAGAAACAGCCGGACCAATCCAAAACTCACATCAGCCGAGGAAGTGCGCTCTTCAAGAATTGATTTGGTGTAATTTGAAAATTAAATTTTTAGACCCTGTACTTTAAAAAAGTACAAAAGGGTCTATTACGTTTGTGCAAAAGAAATGTGTGTAACAGGCAGAAGGAGGTGTGGCAGACTCCATAAAGTATATATACGCTTAATCAGCATCAACAGCCGTGTCGATATAGCATTTTCCGTCTGTCCCTAGATCTCAGAGACTAAGAGAGCTAGAGACACCAAATTTGGTATGTACGTTCATCTATATCTTGCATTGAACGAGTTTATTGTAGATTTTTGCCACGCCCCCCTCCACCACTGAAAGTTGAAATATTAAATTTCGAAGTCGAATTACAAGAGCACCTTTAATTCTAGCGCCTTGATTTTGGTATATATAATATATACTATAGTCAAACCTATCCTGAAAATTTTATTCAAATCGGATGATAAACGCGGATATTATTCAACTAACAATGTTACGGACAAAATCTACTGATATCTTCGTAGTGGCGCCATCTATGGAAATTTTTTGAAACTGAAACAATCTGTGGTGATCGCATTGCACTCAAAAGTACAGGGTCTCCTACTGCCGAGCTTGCTCCACCGTAGCTTAATGCAATTTTTTTAATAATTATGTTTTATGTATTTTGGTTTCTCTCGAAACATTTGGAGTAATTCCTTGTGAAAGGAATCAGACTCTTTGGCCATTTTTTCGAAGATTCTGGTTTTGGCCGCTCCCTGCTCTCTCTGCAACTCCAGCCTTTCACGAGGATTTCGATTAACTTATGATTAACGTACTTCAATTGTCTAATGTTGGACTTACACTAGTTAACGCAGCGCCAATTTTCGCGATATCAATAACACTAGCCAACAGCCAAAACTTTCCTGGCTAAAAATCACATTTTCTGATACATATGGGCCCCCTGATGCCGAAAGTCGACTTTAAATAATTTTCCTGGGTGTAGTTGAGAAAAAATTGTTATACCCCACCGGTATATTAAGTTTGTTAAAAAAAAAGTATGTAGCAGGCAGAAGGCGGCGTGGCATCCAAAATGTAAAATATACTTGATCGGCGTGCAAGTATAAGAAGTTTTCATACCAAATGTGGTGTTCCTAGGTCTTGCCATCTCTGAGATCTTTTTACTTACACGGACATGGCTATATCGACTTAGCTTGTCGTCCTGATCAAGAATATATTTACTTTACGGGGTCTGCCCCGCCTCCTTCTGCCTGTTATATTCTTTTTTTTGAACAAACTTAATATACCCACTGGGTATAAAAAAGGATGATTAGTTTCCTAGTTTTTGAGTTATTGTACTTGCAAGTTTGCTTCAAAACAAAAATCGGTCAACTTTGAAGGGCTATATCTTCTACAACTCTTACACTTTTATTTGCAATCGCTAAAGAATTTCCTATTAGATGAATTTATTCAAAACTTCGGAGGAGCACATGAAATTTTGGACTTTTGCAACGCAATTTTGTAAACGGCTCCACTGTGCGTCGGTCCGTCCGTATGAATGAAAGGATCTCAGAGATGGTAAGACCTAGAGATACCAAATTTGGTACAAGTTTATTTCAAATTTTATGTGCCACTCCCCCTTTCCCAACAAATCGAAAAACAACGATATGACTGAAGCTATTTTACAGCTTAAGACAGACTTAAGATTTTGCACGTATGATGATTAGGAGGGTACGCATTGATCGCAAAATTTTAAATTTTGGATGAATAATTCCCTTCTACCACAAATAAAACGATAGCTCGGGCAACTATCAAGCTAGAGGCTTGAGATGAAATACGAACAAAATTTAAAATGCTCTCAATAAGTGCCAAGAGACGTTAGAGCAAAACAAAACACCGGATAATCAACGGCACAAGCTTACTTTGGCGCGCCAAAGCTTGAATACCCTGCAGTGCCCTGAATAAGCCGTCAGGTTTTTTTTTCAAAATTAGTTAAATGTTGATTTTGCATCGATCGTTCCTATGACAGCAATATGATACAGTGATCCAATCCAGTCGGTTCCGACATAAGTCAAGTTTCATCAAGTTAGCAAAAAATAAGAGACTAGTTTGCATGGAAAAAGACGGACAGACGGACATGGCTATATCGACTCAGCTCGTCTGATTAAGAATATATAGACTTTATGGGGCCTGTGAAACCTCCTTCAATGCGTTACAAACTCCCTCTGCAAGGGTATAATGGGCTTTCTAGATAATGCACAATAGCGGTAATGACTCTGAACACAGCAGAGGATCAAAAAATGTTTTGCAAATATTGAGCAAATAACTTAAGGAAGCTATGCGCTTCATGAAAACTTTTATTTAAAAAGTAATTTCAGATGGTCAGAACGGAAAAACGAGGCTAGAGACCCTAGGTCGCTATGTCTAGGCGATTTCTTTAGACCCTGTGCTTTAAAAAGTACAAAGGGTCTATTACGTTTGTGCAAATGTGCGTAACAGGCAGAAGGAGGCGTGGCAGACCCCATAAAGTATATATATTTTTGATCAGCATCAACAGCCGAGTCGAGATAGCCATGTCCGTCTTTTTGTGTGACCTAGATCTCAGAGACTATAAGAGCTAGAGACACCAAATTTGTCATGTAGGTTCATCCCGCTCCCGGAAATTGAAATACAAAATTTCGAATCGAGTCAGATACAAGAGCACCTTTGATGCGCGTTGATTTTTAGTATGTATAATACACACTATGGTCGAACCGATCCTGCAAATTTTATTCAAATCGGATAGTAAACGCGGAAGTTATTCAACTCACAATGTTACGGGCAAAATCAAATGATATCTTCGAATTGGGCCCATCTATGGAAATTTTTTGAAACTGAAACAATCTGTAGTGATCGCTTTGCACTCAAAAAGTACAGGGTCTCCTACTGTCGAGCTTGCTCCACCGTAGCTTAATGCATTTTTTTTTTAAGTTTGGCTAGAGCTCAGGTTGACTGTGAAGACCTTGAAAAACTCACACAGTGACAGTGACAGAGACATTGCAACAGGCAATCAAAGAGAGACACGAGGCTCTAAAGTCCAATGAATTGGTCATTTCAGCAATATATTTAAATCCCAGGATTCAAAGGGGTTTGCTTAAGAATCCAATAAAGCTAATGAGTACCAGAAATCATTTGAGAGACGAAAGGTGGAAGTTAGGTGAAGAAGAGCAAGCGTGCAAGACAAAGTGTGACAGTTGTTCAAATAAATATATTAATTTCGCTATCAAGAATTTGCATATTTTAATTTGTTTATATTGTGGATTAACGGGTCATTACATTGGCGACAAGGTAAAACTTTTGTTCTAAAAGAAAACAACATTACATATAATACATATATGCGAAAATAATATTATTTCATAGAAGGCTTCGCTCTCACACCTTAAAGAACAAAAAAAGAGAAAAGTGCTTAACATACTTACATATACATGTAAGTGAGCCGAAGGGAGACTGTGGTTAGATATACAAGCCATGAAAGTAAGAGATAGATAGTTACATGCGGAAAAGCTGAGTGAAAGAGATAAATCTTTGCAAGCCAAATACACAGGTCATGAACACAAGTACATAAATACGTATAGTTGAAATGCTGTGTGATAATAACTCGATCGTGTATAAAATACAAGTCGTAAGAAAATAAAAATCTTTAAAATATAATAACTCGATCGTGTATAAAATACAAGTCGTAAGAAAATAAAAATCTTTAAAATTCTGCGTGATAAGAAGTCAATATATAACGTTAAATAAATTTTATTTTCAATTTTCTATGGAGTTTTTTTTAAAAAATATTTTTTTTTTAACTTTTTCATAGGTGACTCAGGCTTTTCGAGTATAAATGGTAAGCGCAGTTATTGTTTTCAACAAAACTAGTCTTAAATTAAAGGTAATGAAATTTCCTACAACCTTTTTATTCAAAGTTTTGGACTTAGCTGAGTGTTATTAAGTTAGAGCCTGTTAAAATTGAAAAATACCATTTTTTTGATTAAAAAACAAAAAATCGGTAAAGACAAAAATTCAAAAAGCATATTAGTCGCAAATAAAAAAATAATTTTTTTTTCGATTTTTGTGCGATACATCAATATCGATATACGTGCGATATTTATTTTCTTCGTATATCGCACGAAAATAATCAATATCGGTATTGATGTATCGCACAAAATTCGAAAAATTTAATATTTTACAACTTGTACTTTTCCATTAAAAGACGTATTACTCCATACTTAATCAGCCGATTTTTATGAACGATGGCTTGTTTTACTCGTGAAAGTAATTTTACTCATTTAGCTTCCGAGCTCAGCTGAGATCCGCTTTCTAAGAGCACTGTCATTCGCATCATTCGATATCATTCAGTTTTATTTGATTTTGGTCTTCCCATGACAATTCGGCACGTCATTCGGTAAATTGCCATTCGACTTTGATAGCAAGCGTTGCTTTTGTTAAAATAAAGTGTTTATTGGAAAATAATAAAAAGCACAAGCTTCCATAAGCTGTTCAACCATGCGCGCGTGTATGTGCGAGTACTTTTTTGCTGACCGCAGCCCCGTAAAATTTTCCTCCCACAATTCAAACAAAATTGCCTCGTGGAATGCGCTCCACACAATTCTAGGCTTTCGTGTTTTTGACGTCTAAAAAATGTAACAATTAAATTATTTTTCAAAAATAAATGAATGGCGCAATTTTTTGCTTACTATATTTGTGCTATTTTCAATTGTTTATGGTGATGATAGTCCCCGTTTTCACGAATACATCGATAAACATCGGCTGTTCGATAAAAACTCGATATGCCCAATATCGTATTTCGCTGTCATTCAGATTGAATGATCTTTCGGGGTCCTATGGGAATTTGTACAGGCCCAATTTGCCATTCAAGCCGAATTACAAATTTTTTTAGTATTTTAGTACTAAATGACGGCTCGTGGAAAGTGGCCATAAGACTTTGGAACATTTTTTGGGCTGTTTTTTGCAGCCCTGAAATATCGATTACAAGCGTTAAACCGTTATCGAAGCATCGAGTTACAACGCCAATCGTATATCGTATGATCATATACACCGCCAAAAACCAAAGTTAAAAGTCGCTTGTGTACAAATTTATAAAACAGGTTTCATGGACTTTTGAAAGTTTTTCTCTGCAGGTTCATGTAATTATTATTTATATTCATTATACATATATTGTAGTTGACAATTTAAACCAATTTTAGCATGGAAAAGAAAGCATAGTCCAAGCGACTCCGATAGCAGTGGGAAAAGTCCCGAGCGTACTGCATCTACAGCATCTACAAGTAAATTTGAAGATTGTCACCCAAATGATATTGGCAAATGTATTAAATTGGCACACTCGATAATGCCTGAACAAAAACGTAACCTCTTAACTAACTACTGGGTTCCGCCGCCTAAAAATGATTTTGATCTAGACGCCACACATTTAAAACGAAAGTTTATCTACGACTGGTTTGATCAGTACAAGCCATGGATGGCTTACTCGCGTAAAAGGAGCTATCTGCATTCATTGCGTTTTGTTTAAGTCACATAAGGTTCATGCAGTGGTGTCTTTTTTTGTTGTCCAACCGTTAACAAAGTTTAAAAATTTACATGAACATTCTAAGTCGCATGCTTCATCTCAAGCGCACAAGAAGGAAACTGAATCAGCCAAACTATTTTTAAACCAGCAGCAAGTCGATGTGCAAATGAAACGTAGTTATGACAAAATTGTTGCAGATATCAGGAATTATTTTAAATCGATTATTTCAACAATTATTTTCTGCGGCACCCACGACTTTCCGTTACGAGGAATATTAAACGATGAGGGTTAGAATTCTTTTCAGCTTCACTATATATTTGAAAGTATTAATTGACCAAAAGATTTTTAATTTTTAGGAATATTTCAAGACTTAATGAAGCTGAGGATTGAATGTGCTGTTGAAAATCTGCAAGGTTCTCAAGGAAAAAATGCAACTTATAAGCCACCAGACAAACAAAACGAGGCAAAACTGGCGGCGTGCAGGCTATTTTAAAAAATACTCATAAAAAGAGCTGTTATTTGCATTGCGCAAGCTATCGAGTTAATTTGGTCGTAAATCACCTCAACTGTGTTCCCGTGAAAAAAAAACACAATAGCCACCATTAGGGACATAATAAATTTTTTCAAAGAATCTCCCACTTGCAGACAATTCACACCAAATACACATTCGTTTTGCGAAACCAGGTGGTCCGAAAAATATTGCAGCATCAATGATTTCAAAATAAATATTATTGATATTATCAGTGGCTTAGAAAAGTTAAGCTTTGAAGACAACTCTTCGACTAGAAAACTTGCCTATCAGCTATACAGTGCAGCTTTAAATATATCATTCAGTCGGGAGAGCCCGACAGTAAAATACCCTGGGGTAGTAGAGAACGCCCCACAAATTTTCTTCTAAACATAAAAAAAATATTTAAATGTATAAAAAAATTTTAAAAAAATATTAAAGGATTTAAGCATGGTTTTACTGGGATTCGAACCCAGATCTCCCGTCTGACTACGTGGCACCTCTATCACTTGATAACTTGAAAGAGAGAGGGCGAAAACTCACAACAACAACACATTAAATTAAAGAATTCAATATTTGCGGATATCTTTCGTGTTTATTATCCGATCTTAATCAAATTTTCACAATGCATCCTTATTTATTCAAGTATTGTTCGTGCCGAAGCTCAAATCTCTAGCTTGTTCATTGCCAGTGCTATTTTTTTTTGTGGCCGAAGGGGTAGTGGTATCCAAAATTTGAAATAAACTTGATCTACGTGCAAATATAAGAAGTCTTCACACAAATTTGGTGCTTCCAGGTCTTACCATCTCTGAGATACTTTTGTTCATACGGACGGACATGGCTATATAGACTCAGCTTGTCGCCATGATCAAGAATATATATACTTTATGGGGTCAAGCTTAACATACCCCCAGGGTATAAAAAGCGTATTTGTTATATGCCTCTGCATAATTTCAAAATATTTTTTAATTTTGCAGCTAGCTGTATATTAATTGCAAGCAATAGACGATGACATAATTAAATGCTGTGAGCATATGCGAAATACTTTAGTTGTTGTAGAGCTCCATAGGAGAACAGTAGACGTTGTTTTAACGAGATTTTTATTGATGCCTGTTCTATAGGAAAAAGTATTTCGATCGAAATAATTACTCCTCGAATAGAAAAACAAAAAAATAGATCAATTCCGTACGCCGATTTCATACCTTAATTTCCTCAATTTCATCCCTAAACCAACGATTTTCAAATACTAATTATGTAGCCTATAGTTCTTTGCAATACATCCAAAAAAATTTTAAATATATGTATGAGCATAGATGATTTTAAATCAAAAATCAATGATTCCAGCACATTTTACCAATTAGAAGGCCTATAGCATGAGTTAGAGTTGTGGTACCATCACTGTAAGAACCAGAATTATTCTGATTTAATTGACGATACCAATAAGGCGGAGTTCTTCCCAGCTGTAAGCCATGCTACCGAGATACTATTGCGATGCCATGAACAAAATGTCGAGTGGTCATTTAGTACTCTCAGACGTGTTAAAACGTGGCTAAGAGCCACGATGACAGAGTCCCATCTAAATGGTAATTATATTTATTTAACAAATAAAAAAAATACGCCCTTGCTCATGATTGAAGCCTTGGGCTGTTATATTGTCAGGTCGGCCGAATGTAAAGATCGTAACAATTTCGTTTCAAAATAGAATAATCGATATAATTAAGTACTGCATACTGTAACGATATATGAATAAGGAATTTGTATCGATATGAACATGAAACAATATCGATACAACGAGGTTCGATAACTTAATCATTGCGCTTTTGCCGATCCAGATGAAATAATTTTGTAGCTTCCATTATATTATTTACACTCTTTTTTAAACAGCTGCTTAAAAGCGGACTTTGCATATTTAAAAATTTTCTTAAGTCTGGCAGCTCTGTTTTTACGCGAAATTGTCGTGTACCGTATTTACAAGGGGCATTTTTAATTTCGCGAATTTAGAAATACGTGAAATAGCCCGTATAAACGTGTTATATGTTTTCAACAGAATATTTGCTATGATCCGACTTATCGGTCCAGCTAAGTATCGATTTGCTAGCTATCCATCGGTTTTATTCAGGGATGAGCGCGACCTCAATACAGGGCGAGTCGGGCTAACAAGATTATATATATTTTTACATGGATTTCGGTCTCATAACTGCTATACCGACAAATTGCTGACAAGGATTAGATGGACAGATGTTAATTCACCTTACAACGACACCCATCCCATAGTCGGCTTCGATACTCCGACTCCCTATTCCAAACTAGAACCAAACTCACCACATATCCATCTCACCCTAAATAAATACTTACTGAATCATTTTCAATTCATATATGTGACACTTTGAATTAATATTAATAACATTTTTACCGCTGTACATCAATGGCAATGTTTCCTATTACTTTATCGGCTGTATGTAAATTATTATTGTTTTCTACAATTTTAATTTGCCTATACTTATAAATAGTTAACATAAAAAACTAACATAAAAGTCGACTTAACAGACCCCCAATATTCATACCCAAATTAACGGTCTGGCAACCCTCAACAGATGGGCGCAAAAAAAGTAAGCAACGTAAAGGGCGATTACGGTTTCCGGTGCGACAAGATCTGATAGGATTTCAGTAGAACACGTCGAAATGAGACGAAAAATTAAATAAATCTTTTGATTTTCGGCTCGGCTCTTGACATATTGGGTCCGATAGGTCTCCGATTCCTATACAAAACTGGTCAGCGCCAGCTTCTCTTTGCACTGTGTTAGAGCGAGAAAGCAATAGCAGTGCCTAGATTAGTGCTGTAGAGTGCCTAAAGTAGTGCTGTAAAGTGTCCGGAATCCATCATTAGATCTTGTCGCAGCGGAAACCGTAATCTTGCCGTGAATTGCAATCATGAAAATCGATGCTGGACACATCTATGAATTCAATAATTAGTCGTTCCACTTACAAGCGTCCTATCACTCCGTGGTTTTTTATTTGGGCAGCAAACAAGAATTAGCCGTCGGAGTCGTCAAGGACTTCAATTATTTTAAATACATATCCTCTTGTCCTCATTCTTCACTACAGCAACAATAACACTCAATGTTTGAAAATCCACTTTATAAAGGTTTTATTGTGTTTAATTATTTTGATCTTAGCTTTTACATATTACGATAATAATAAAATTGGATGGTGGATGGTTACAGTGGGAATCGCTGTTTCATTTTCACCACTTATTGCATGCGTTCCTCGAATATGTACTCAGTGGGAATGGGGTATAATGCTTTATACCCCAATCCCACTGAGTGCATTTTCGGGGAACGAAATAGGAATATGTTAAATGTGAAGCACCGATTCCCATTGCCAACATCTTACATCAATGCAACACTTAGCGTCAAAATAGATGGATTTGTAAAATTTTGTAATTTTAATATACAAATAAACTTGAACTATTTTATTATTTATTATTATTATTCGTTTATTGTTGCTTTCTCTTAGGAAACCCATTAGATCGCTATGGAACTTAACGGTGGAGTCCGCAACTTGGCGCAACAACTCTTCTTGTTCCTGCGGTGCTCTACTAACGCAACACGCTCCGCTGATAATGCCTCATTGCGAGCTTTGCTGTCCTCCCTCTGCAGCTCAAGCATCTCCCGTGCTATCTCCACCAGGCCCGCTTGCAACTCTTTTTATAGACCGCTCTGTTGGCGGTACATCGGTGGCCCTGGTGGAGAAAATCGACAGCTCAGGATCATACTTAATCACCGAGTCCCCATATTCTTCATAATTTGCAATAATAAAGTAAAGTATGCTATTTTTATATTGTACAAATGAACTAAATTATAAAAACTTACTGGCATAATTGAGCGTCAAAAGATTAGGTTGTGCACATGCAAGCCGCCCAAAATAAGGTCCCACTTCTCCTAATGGGCTCACAGCGATGGCGCAACACCACTTGGCCCAACTTTTTGTTTTTCTGCCCTGCAAAAATATATACATATATAAATAATTTATTTTAAGGATAAATTATCTCCATTACCTGTATTTCTTAGTGAGGTTATCTATTCGCATGGTCCGCACATCTGTCCAACCACCTCGAAAGCCGACATTTTATAGGCTTTGTGCCATTTCCATACACACATGGGAGTTTTTTCTCACTCTTCTCAGATCTTCAATGTTTTCTACCCACAGGTTAATCACAATATTGTTCATTTCCGGAGACTCTTTTTGTGCTCCTGCTGCTGGCATTATCAGGCGCTTTTTATAAAATATGAACATAAATTATTCAAATCAATCATAAGCTTTACTTACTTACTTGATTCGGCACCCATTTCAAATTGTTGTTTCTTCTTACTGTTTTTGTCTTTTATTGTTTACTATGCAATAGAACTTAATAAGTAATCGTTACCATATACTATATCTACTACCTGTATTTTTGGAGATGTTTTCTATTTTTGTGCGCGCATCCTTTTTTCCCACATGTCTATCAAATACTCAACAAATTCGGGCGACCATGTTAGCCTGCTAAAGGATATTTTCTTGTTGAGCGCTTTTATAACTTAATAATTAACAATAATTAAATACTCTTGCATGATTCAGCCAATCAATTATTTAAATTTTCCTTTTTACCATTCATTTACTACAAAATAAAAATTGCGTACCTGTTTATACAGCACAGAAAAAATTCACGAATTTAGAGGTGCAAGGCTGTCAGATTTGGACATCATTAAAAAAAGGGCACAATTGCTTCTTTGCATTAATTTGTTTTGCCCATAAACAAGCTTTATTAAAGCAGCAAACTATTTTTTATCGAACGGCAAAGATGCAGAATATTTTTTTTTTGCCATTTTAATTACTTTGCAATTATATAAATAAAGTTCTGCTTAACATGTTTGAAAAAAAACGATAAGCTGACTGCCACTTACCATTTAACGCATTGTGGCTAAACTCATGGTCAACTCTCGTGTACTCGAATTCATGTAATAGTGTTTATACACGCAGTTTTTAACAAATTTATGAAATGCTTTCACCCTTTTCACTCCGTATAAACAGGGTAATTCTTATATTTTGGTAAATGACAAAATTTCAGTGTTGAACTCATAGAGGAAGTTACTATACAAAAGGAGAATTGACGTCTGTTAAATAGCAGAGGCAGTGAAGTATGGCGTGTAGACTAAAGAGTTAGCAGAATCTAACAGACTAATGTTAAAGGCGTGTGACGCCCCAAACATCGATGGCCGCTTTGCTGTTTATACCCAGTGGGTACATAAAGTTTGTTAAGAAAATAAAAGTATGTAACAGGCAGAAGGAGGCGTGGCAGACCCCGTAAATTAAATATATTCTTGATCAGGGCGACAAGCTGAGTCGATATAGCCATGTCCGTCAGTCTGTCCGTCTGTCCGTGTAAGTAACAAGATCTCAGAGATATATATATATATACATATGCATCTACGTGCGCGCTGTGTTAGAGTGAGTTTTCGCCCTCTCTCCCTCTCTCTTTCAAGTAGAGCGGTAGAGAAGCCAAGTAGGCAGACGGGAGA
This sequence comes from Drosophila putrida, assembly GCA_037043535.1. Classification (NCBI taxonomy): domain Eukaryota; kingdom Metazoa; phylum Arthropoda; class Insecta; order Diptera; family Drosophilidae; genus Drosophila; species Drosophila putrida. The sequence goes on from JBAMBI010000458.1 coordinate 60,721, forward strand.
TCGTGGTTTGAATCCCAGTAAAAACAGGCTTAAATTCTTTAATTTTTTTTTTTTATTTTTGTTATACATTTAAAAATTGTTTTTTAACTTTTTATTTAGTTGTTTTGAAAATAACGTGCCCATTGTTGCTTAGACTTTTGAATACAAAACTGACAGCACAAATATGAAACACAAATATAATTAATAGAAAATTTGAATAGCGTTCTTTACTACCTCAGGGTATTCTACTGCGGGCTCTCCCGACTGAATGATATATTTTTAGACACTGTACTTTAAAAAAGTACAAATGGTTCTATTACGTTTGTGCAAAAAAAATGTGCATAACAGGCAGAAGGAGGCGTGGCAGACCCCATAAAGTATATATATTCTTGATCAGCTTCAACAGCTAAGTCGATATGGCCATGTCCGTCTGTCCCTTTTTTGAGTTCCTAAATGTCATGTCTATGGTCCGAACCTGTAAATTTTATCTAAATCGGATGATAAACGCGGAAGTTATTAAACACACAATTTTACGGGCAAAATCAACTAATATCTTTGTAGTGGCGCCATCTATGGAAATTTTTGAAGCTGAAACAATCTGTAGTGATCGCAAAAAGTACAGGTTCTCCTACTGCGAGCTTGCTCCACCGTAGCTTAATGCATTTTCTTGTTTTGCTTTGTGTGTACCTACCTACAAAACATATAACGAACGTTGCCACACTTCATATCATGTTGATGTTACAAGTCTGAATTTTGTCTATTTCAATAATCTTCAATAATACCCTCAGCTTGCGCTTACCGTTCGCAGATCGGGTGTTAACCCAGATAAACCTAAGGCAACGTAGTTGCTTAAGCAATGCGAGGCGTAAAATTAATGCTTATGAGCAGCATTAGCCATAAGTAAGTGTAAAACTAGTATGCAGCGAGTTGGAAAAAGGGTATTTTCCCAGAAAAATAGGAAAAATCGGCTAAAAAAACAGAGGAAGAAGGCTAAACAAATAAAAAATAGGACAACAAATTGTATACATTTAATTTATCAGTTTGAGTGCATTATTATTATCTCCTCTGACTCCTCTTCTGACTTTTCTTTTAAGCTATATGGCGCCATGGCCCGTTAACCACCACAAACACTGATGCCAACTATTTTCCGGAAAAAAAGTAGGACAAACCGACCAAAGAAAACAGGGGAAAAAGGTAGAAAAAGAAATAGGACAACAAATTTTTTGTATATTTAATTTAACAGTTTAAGTGCATTGATTATTTTCTCCTCTGACTATTCTTTTAAGTTATATGTCGCCATGGCTCAAATTAGCTTTAGGTATTTGCTAAGTAATATATGTACAAGCAACAAGATTTGTGTCATACGTTGAAATAATTGTCGAAAAAGCATTTATAGTCTCCATTTCTAGACGGTTCCTAGTTAGTTAGGTCTTATCAAACTTTCTTGGCTAAGAACCCTCTGACCTTGGCATTGAAAGAAGATCGAAAATCAACAGTTTTGAAAAAGGTATTTTGCCTTTTTCTTCTTTTTTTCTTCTGACCAAAACTTTGACGCATTTTCAACATTCTCCAATTTTAAATTGCTTTTTTTCGGATAAAGGATGATTGAGATTTTCTCGGCTGAAGCAGGACACAGTACAATCCGGACAAACGGTACTTCTAACTTCGTTTTGTCTGGTATTCTTTGTGCTGATGGTATGATTTTTCTAATAATTGGTAAACCGCAAAAAGCAGAGCTGCAAGTGAGTGTACGGAAAACTTTAAAATTAAAGTGTGTAAATTGTAAAATTGTTATGTACTCATCGTGTAAGTATTGCATTTATATCTATGTTGTGATCATTTGCGGTGCAAATTATATAAGATAATAAAGTAATATATGTATTAACATTTTTATTTTTATATTTCCTCTTTATGTCCTGGGTAATGTGATCGCTTGAATTTGATGCATTTGCCGTGCTATCAAATTGTTGCACCATTTGAAAGAGGTAAGTTACTAAAAACAGTGGTGTAAAATAATATTTGTAATAACTTATTTTAATTTTTTTCTGAAGACTTGTGACGTTCGTCAACAAATATCTGTACCCAGATTATGCCAAAACTAAGCAGCAGCCATTACAACAGATGCAAACAACAGCAATCAATACAACAAGAACAACAACACCTCTCTCAACAATAATTAATTATTTCATAGTACATATTTGTTAAAAATTTTGTTTATTAAATAAATAAATTGTTTAATGTAAGATCAATTATCAGTTTGTCATTTTCATGAAAAGGAATACCTGCTCGGTTGCAAGGAAGCTTCTATACACCTTGCAAACATATGCCTGCTGGATGTGTTATAATAGAGGGGAACGCCTCATGGCATGAAACTGCGTCTTCTACAAGTATAATTAAAAAGTTCAGATTTGGAAAGTACTACGGGCCTGAACTTTCAGGTCAAACTGGGGTGTTGATATTTTGCTTTGCCCTTTGGTTTGTTCGCCATCCTTTGTGCTGTGATTCCTGCCCACACACAAATGAATGTGTATGAGTTCGTTACGATTTTGTATGCTAGTTAACGTTAACGTATACCATTTTTATTATGTTTATAAAATATTTTTTTTATTATTTATGATGTATATTATGAAATCTTACTGTATTTTAATTTGTGACTAATTAAGTAACTTTTGTTATAAGAATTTAGTAAATTGTGAAACATAATTTATTGTATAATGCAATTGCTTATGAGTATATACTGTACTTGTAGCATTAGGAAATCAAATAAAATAAAATAAAATAAATAGTTAAATCTATTATTATTTTATACATTAACAATATTGTTAAAAATTAAATATTGCATAAGTAAAATAATTTTACTCGCACATAACACCCGATCGGCGAAGGGTAAGCGCTTTGAAACAGACAAGATTCGGATTTGTAACAACATGATATGAAATGTGGCAACATTGTATTGTGCTGTATGTAAACTAACAGAATTTCATTGACTTTGGACTGTTAATTCCTTAGTCACGCGGCATTGCCGCAAGCCAATTCTGTTAGCCAGTCAATTCTCCTCTTGTATAGTTACGACCTCTTTGTTACCCTGTTTATACGGAGAGAAAAGCGTGAAAACATTTCACGTATTTCTATGCAAAATGCGTGTATAAACACTATTGCGTGTATTTGAGCTACACACGAAAGTTGACTTTGAATTCAGCCAAAAAGCGAGTAATGAGGCGCAGCCAACTTATCGTTATTTTTTAAGTGTGTGACAGTACTAAAAATACTAAGCCAGCTGCGTCAGTCATAAAGAAAAAGCAAAGCCCATTTAATTGATTAAATAGAAAAATGGAATAAGTAAATAAAAGAGCGTTATGGACTGAGAGTGAAGTGAATGAACTCCTGTGACTTCTTAAGGAGGACAACATCTTAAGCAAAGTGGATGGAAAAACAAACGCAACAACGGCATTTACAAGAGAATTTCAGATGCCTTGAAAGCCAAAAATATGTTTAAGAGCTTCGAGCAAGTGAAAAGTAAATTAAGAATGTTAAAACATGATTTTGAAGTAAAGCGGCGCAATGCGGTCAGCGGCGCTGCACGCAAATCATTGTGCCTTGCCGATCCAGATAAAATAACTTTGCAGCTTCCATTATATTATTTACACTCTTATTTTTACAAGCGAAATTTGCATTTTTAAAAATATTTTTTAAGGTGGCAGCTCTGTTTGTCTTTTTTCGCGATATGGTCGTGTGCCGTATATACAGGGGGCAATTTTCACTTCGCGAACTTAATAATACGTGAAATAGTCCGAATAAACGTAGTGTGTGCTGAACTTAAATTTTATCGAGAATAAATGGATAAGGAACGTGTGGTGTTACACCGTTTTCGTACCATCCTACCGGGATGGTGGAACAATCCGGGAAATATCGAAACGGGAAGACTATGGGACCATTCCGTCGTATGGTTGTAAATTGTGGATGGTCGCTCTGTGGGAATAGGCTATAAAATGGGTGCTCAAAGTACTCAAGTTTAATTTTAAATATAGCGCAAGCTAACTTTGACGCGCTAAATTTTAGATACCCTTGCAGAGTTCTGTATAAGTCGTCCGATTTTTACAAAATTTGTTAGATATTGATTTCGAACCGATCGTTCATATGACACCTACATGATATAGTAATCCAATTAGCACCAAATTTGGTCAGACTGTTTGAAACTATACCAAATAGACAATCTGTGAGTTTGGTTAAGGTATCTTAAGAAACAAAAAAGTTTTTCGTACTAAATGTTGACTCCGAACCGATCGTTCCTATAGCAGCTATATGATACAGTTGTCCACTTTGAACCAAATTTGGTCAAGATACATAAATCTGTATCAAACACACAATGTGTGAGTTTAGTTAAGATATCTTAAACAACAAAAAAATTTTTCATAGGAAATGTTGACTCCGAACCGATCGTTCCTATGGCAGCTATATGATATAGTGATCCGATCCGGCTGGTTCCGACATATGTACTGCGTGATTCGAAAAGATGAACCTGTACTAAGTTTCATCAAGATAGCTTCAAAACTGAGAGACTAGTTTGCATAGAAACAGACAGACAAACGGATAGACAGACGGACATGGCTATATCGACTCAGCTCGTCGCTCTGATCAAGAATATACATGCTTACATGCGTAACAAACTTCGTGACAAAATTATAATACTTTCTGTAAGGGTATAAATATGATAACAAAAAGCTACGGTGGAGCAATCTCGACAGTAGGAGACCCTGTATCTTTTGAGTGCAAAACGATCAATTTCAAAAAATTTCCATAGATGCCGCCACTACAAAGATATCAGTTGATTTTGCCCGTAACATTGTTAGTTGAATAACTTTCGCATTTATTATCCGATTTAGATGAAATTTGCAGGATAGGTTCGGACCAAATTGTGTATTATTATTCAATAAACAAAACGCTAGCATCAAAGGTGTTCTTGTAATTCGACTTCGAAATTTTGTATTTTAATTTGTGGGAGCGGAGGGGGACGTGGCAAAAATCAAAAACAAACTCGTTCAATGCAAGATATAGATGAACATACATGCCAAATTTGGTGTCTCTAGCTCTTATAGTCTCTGACATCCGATGCTGAGCAAGAATATATACACTTTATGGGGTCTGCCACGCCTCCTTCTGCCTGTTACGCACATTTGCACAAAGGTAATAGACCCTTTTGTACTTTTTAAAAGTACAGGGTCTAAAAATTAGTTTAATTTAGAATTTTTTTTTTTGCAGAAATTCAATTTATTAAACTAAGAAATTATCTCCATTTTATATTTACTCACTACAGCAAATACACGAAACTATGTGCATTACTTACAACCTTTTTGTATTTTCCTATCGAAGTTGAAGCAAATCATCAGTGCTTTTATCTTCACAGATCGCATCATCACTGTCACAGGTTGCGCTGACAACTAAATGAATAACTTTTGAAGTCTTTAATAACTCTTTGTAGTTTCCGTTTGCTAGAAATAACATAAAATGTATTGGTTTGTACTTATTTTTCTTGTAAAATGTTTCCTACACTTTTTGAAGTCCTTGTTGCGAGTTTCTTCCGATAACACTGTGATAGTTTAAAAAAAAACAAAAGACGACCGGAATCAACAGTTTCCTCTTATTTTGCGTCCTAACTTATGTCAGTTATAATAATGGTTTCATACAAAATGTTTTTGGATAGTTTTGAAGCCAGGTTGTCTCTTTCAGGGAAATGGTACATTTTTCTTTAGTCTCTAACTTGCAAGGTGTTGAAGTTTTTGACCAACTTTCTTTACCAAAGTTGCTTGGAATACTCTAAACTTTAAGTTTTGGGAACACACCAATACTCGAAATTGGAAATTTGGTGAAGTTAAGATTTTGAAAGATGTAAGTCCGCACCACTTTTTATTTTTGTTTTCCTCATTTTTCTTCAAAAATGGAATATCCAAATCCGTTACTTATACAAAACGTAGATTGCAATATGACAAATATATAAATGTATGTGCTAAAGCTAAACGAATAAACAAAACAAAACGAGCAACAACAAGCACATTAAATTAAAGAATTTAATAAAAGAGAGCGAAAGAGGGCGAAAACTCTTAACAAAAGCACATTAAATTAAAGAATTGAATAATTGTGTGTATCTTCCGTGTTTATTATCCGATGCTGATCACATTTCACGATGCATCCAATTTTATTCAAGTACATATTGTTCGTCCGAAGCTCAAGTCTCTAGCTTGATAATTACCAGAGTTATGCTTTGTGGGCGAAGGAGGTATGGCATCCAAAATTTGGAATTAACTTGATCTGCGTGCAAATATAAGAAGTCCTTATAAGAAATTTAGTATTCCTATGTCTTACCATCTCAGAAATCTCGTTGATCACACGGACAGACAGACTTGGCTATATAGACTCAGCTTGTCGCCCCAATCAAGAATATATATATTTTTAGTTAGCTATTGTCAAAAAAGCCATTGCGCCTTTTTAAAAGATATTTAGATCTGACAGCTTTGCATCTTTATTTCGTGAATTTCTTTGTGCTGTATAAACAGGGGCAAACTTTCATTCCGCGAAGTAAGAAATGCATGAAATGGTTTGTATAAACGTAGTATAAGACATTCAATACAGTAGTAAAAAGATATATAAGTTCAATATTTCTTACCTTATGTACCTATTCGAATAGGAATATATACACTCAAAATTTAAATAATTAGAAAAACTCATTAAATACGAATTCAATTTTGTTTTAAGCAAATTTTTTTTATCTTTCGAGATTTTTAATTTAGGAAAGAATATTTTACTTAAGAGCACTTCTATTTTTATCAAAATGATGTGTTAAAAGGACACTCGGCAAAAGAATTAATGCAAATATATATGACAAAATAAATATGACGTGAACATTGGTTTGGGATTGGACATAATATAGTATTATTATATTTATTTAAAAATAATTTATTTACAGGTGGCGATAATAAATTGTCTTTTTTTGAGGCTTTACATATTTCCCAATGTGTAGTAAATATATTTTTACAAGCTTGTTAATATATATGTATTTGTTTAAAAAAAATGGTAATATAAGGTAGAAACAAATATAAAAATAAATTAACTTTTGGATACATAAAAAAATGTGTATTATATCATAGACAAATATGCAATGATTTATGTATGCACGTTAAAATTGTTTATAAGAAATTATGTAAATAGGTACGGAAATGTCAATTTTTAATTTTAAAAATAAAATTACATACGATTCAGAAAAGCTTTCTTTAATTGTCAAAAACACGTAAATAACAAATCACGTGCTATCGATTGGATAGTTTTATGCGTTTCTGCGAAAGTATCGTGTGTTACAAAAACCCAATTTGTTACTTTCTTCCATTTTGATTCTTTGAATGGCAATATCGTGACCACTATTACGAAATCTAATATTTTTTAATATTCTAAAAAATAATTTAGTTATTGTTAATTACACAAGGGAACAAGATTTCGTTGACTTAGAACTGAATTTTGTTTTTAATGTAACTTGGGACGCTGATTCCAATTTTGGGTTTTTTTCTATCAGCTCAACTTTTCGCGATATACCGTTTTGTCCAAAATTACAACACTTTTCCTATATTGGAACAACTTGGAAACGGTTCATCATATAAAAAAAAATTTAACTCGTCAACAATATTATCTTTAAGCATTGTTTTTTACATTTTACATTTTTACATTGTTTTTTAATTTACCTAGTAGTTTCAGAGATATCGCTGAAGTTTGGAGAAAAAAAATGAATTTTTAGCCAAAAACAAATAAAATTTTTGAGTTTCAAAAAATAAATGAGGAAAAATATTCACAGTTTTGGTCTAAGCACATTCAAGCGCATTTTTTCAATATTCGATTCCAGCCGATCAATTATCAGAACATAACCATTTTTATTTTTTTCTATTAAACAACAATTACTCAACCATTTTTCCTGCAACTTTATTAAAGTATTTAGCCATCGCGGATTTTTTTTATGATAAAAAGTCAAAGTTACGATTAGTACCTGTATCTTAAAAACGCGAGCTGATAGAGAAAAATGGAGATTACATTTGAAATCAGCGAGCTCAAAAAGTTCAATTTTGTTCCCTTGTGTTATTATTACAGTTAAGGAATGGAGAGATATAGAACATATCTCTCTTCCATCTTTCCATAAAATATCATTTTAGGAATGGGACATACGACAATTTTGAGCAGGAATTCAAACCGTGACCGAACCTGTCACCGTTAAATGGTATTAATCGATCGAACCGTTACTCAAACCATAATCAAGTTATTCTGATACCGAAATTCTTTAAACCGAAATAACCGTTTAGAAACCGATTTTTGTAAAATTTCTAAGCTATAATTTTTTGCTTGTGTTTAACAGTAAACCTTGAATTAACTACACTGCACTGAATATATACATTAATAAAAAAAAACAGTTATTTTTTCCGAAATATTGAAATCCAAAAGTGAGGAACAACCGGTAACCGTTAGGAAACTGTTATAACAAACGCCGACCATAACCAAAACCGTAACTGAAATTTTTATTCGTTTCGGTTTGAATACCAGTTTTCGAGGAATTGCTTCGATATCAAGTCCGTTAACTCGGTTTTATTAGACAAAAACTGTTCAGGTTGGTCTTGTGTATGTATCTTATTTTAATAGAGTTGATTATTCTGCAGATATAGTATAAAACAATTTATAGACTGGACTAACTTTAAATGGACATACATATTTAAAAAATACATTTTCACCATAATTGTTTGTTATGCACTATGAGTTGGGGTATCATAAAGTTGTAAATGTTTTACATTAATAATATGCAAACCAATAAAGTCGGCCTGACGGCCTCAGAAAAAATTTTAAAAAGAAAGTTGAGTGAATTTTATGGAATACAGCATAATATATTTAACTGCCTAAATTATTAAAGGCACATCAAGTATAGTTTGCTAGTTTTTATCTTATGTTCTAGTTTCTATAAAAAATATTTATTTAGTATTTTTTCTAAAGTTAAGTACACTTTTGACTTTTCTACCTCATTTTGGCTCCTATGATTGTATTTATTTTTTGCTAAACAATGAATATTTCATGTGCACCACCATTTTCTATGCCTACGAAAAATGTATCACCTACGAATTCGAATTTTGCTTGATCACGCGTATTGTCTTAATGCGTCAACAGATGCTTTCAAGAAACATTTAAGGGACAAAAAGTATGATTAAAATTAATATCATAATATTTTAAATAAATTCAAATTAATGCATGTGATTAAACTGAACATTTAAAATACCTGCTTTAATTATTATTTAATAGTGTCAAACAAGATACGGCAATTTAAGACATTATACTGTGATTATGTTTTGATAAGAAATAAAAGGCCTATTTCTGAAACTGGTTTGATTTTAATTTGCTAAAATTTGATTATTTTGCTTAGCTTTTTACAGCTGTTCTATACAAAGCGTGCAATGTTTCTCAGTACAAATTTGGAATATTTTGCAACACTAGAAGTTTAAACATAATCAGCTCAGAGGCTGAATATTTTTTGCTTTTGATTTGAATATTTGAATGACCGTTATTCGAAAAGAAAATTACATCACATTTGATGTATGTTTTTATAGAGCTGATTTTACACTATGTAGAACGTTGTAAGTATTTCGCATTTGATGTTTCGAACCAAAATCAAATCAGCGTGAAAAACGGTATATTCCTGCAACTGATTAAGATTTCCTTAAAAAAATCAAATTTCAAGTATATTAAAATCAAATCAGTTTCAGGATAAGAATATTATATATTTAGCCGAGCATGTGTAGTTTAACTTTAAATGCCGATTTACTGCCTACTTTTCTATAAAAAGTAATACACATACAATTTTTGTTTATATTTAAGTACTTCCATACAATTAAACACAACTATATACGACACTAAATGTAATGTATTTAAATATATTTATTGCATAGAGTTATAAGTGTATTTACTGTTCTTTGCGCATCACAAATGATTCAGCCAATTTTCGATCAAAAAAATTTGTATTAATAATATATATAAAAGTGTTACACAATTTTACATTGCTTATGCGTCGTCAAGGTTTTGGTGAAACTTTCTCTTTGTGGTGATAGTATCACTATCAAAAAACGTTAAGAATCTAGTCATTACCTGATATTCAGGATAAAACGGAACGGTTTTAACATATGTCCGTTGGTCAATCACTTACGAGGTCAGCTACATAGACTTATCCTGCGTTGCATTTTCCAATTCAAGCGCTACAATGTTACTCCGTAGCAAGCAGTGAAAAATTCTCAAAATTCATCTTACCTTGTACTGATTCATCGTCCAGCTCATCGGTGCTACTAGTAATCCGAGCTGAAAATTTGAAAATTTTAATGATGCTTCAAAAATTATGATATAGAAAGATCTACCTCTGGAACCTTTAGTGGAACTAGCACCACCAGAGCTGCTGGAAATGCCCCCATTACGATTATACAGAACGTTCTCCAAGTAAGGTAGTCCATTATTATTAACAATGTTCAATCCCGAACACGTTTCTATTTGCTTCCAACGATGAAGTCGTTCTTGTAATTCATTAGTTACTTCCCCAAGAGCGTTGCGTGCTTCAACAATTGAGCGATCCACGTCATCAATACTCTTCCCGTGTGTGGAAACAAAAGCGCCAACCAAGCTAGAACGCTTTTTGCGTAGTTTTTCACAGGCTTCTCGTGCTGTTTGCAGTTGTCTTTCAGCAGACACGCGTTTTTTTTGATGGTTTTTGCTTTCTAGCTCGTATGTATACTGAAGCCATGACTGCAACTGTTGAGGGGGCGCCCAACAATTGTCTACTAACTCGAACTCTGCCCGTGTTAGTTCATTGCGGAGCATTTCGATTTCTTTTTTTAACTGTTGTACTTCCAGATCTGAGCTAGCTGAACTTATTGAAGGAACTTCTTTTAAGCGTCGCTCTAGATCCATTTTCTCAGTTGCAACGTTTTCCTGTTCCATGCGAGCCAATTCTAGTTCCTAAATAATGTGTTAAGGCATACATCAAAGTGTAACTTAACTAATTTTAATTTGCAGACATACCTTCTGCATTTCCTGTAGGCTTTGCTCAGCCCGCTGCAATCCTTCCATATCTTGTGCCATGCGCCTTAAATGTCGTTTAGCATTCTTGTTTTGCTGGTAAGCATACCAACATCCTATAATGGCACTCAATAGAAGTGTAACAAGAATATAGTCTTTCCAACGTGTGCCTGTTTCTGTGAATAACATTTGATTTCACAACTTCTAGCTTTGCATAACTTCTAGTAATAGATACATGCGACATTTGATCCGATTGCTTACCCCGAGGCGGTCCAAATAACACAACATCCATTGCTTTAAGTGAAATCTTCTGTTTATGTATTGGGTCTTTTATACCAAGCACATTACTTACATAATGTAGATTATTAACAGCTAATCTGAAATGTATAAAATTTTAAATTATTAATAAAATAATCAATAAACTCTCAGTTTAAAGCCTAGTCCTCAGCAAAGTTTTGGCAGAGTCAACAAAAAACATATACAAAAGTTAAATGGTAACATTGCTGCTGCAGCTGTCCGTTAATTTAAAAGAGGAAATAAATGCCCTAAATCTGTGTATTGAATGGTAGGAAAGGGGATTATATGCACTTTGTAAATTACATAATTGAATATATATAGAAATATAAAATATTATAATAAATGTCAGTTGTGGTGCATAGTCTGCCGATCTTGTTTTTGTTGTTCAAGCGCCATTTTGATTTGGCTCCAGGTTCCTCAATTGTTATATTTCGATAATTCACTTTTTACTTTTAGTAAAAAAAAAGTAAAAAAAATTTGAGCACCACATATATTGTTCTCTTCAGCTGCGTAGTCACAGTGTAATGGCAGCTAAAATCGGTGTTGAAAAACTTTTGCTAAGGATCGAACCAGCTAAATGTCAAAGCAGAAAAAAAAATTTGCTTAATCCAGCTGTTTTTTTTTCAATGTGGAGTTGAGACCCAGCGTAAACTATTTTTTCCCCCAAAATTTCAGCAAGCGTAGCGAGCCAGTATTTGGTCAACGACGCGAGCAGGGGCAAGCCCATTATTATTATATAAAGTACTACTATTTTCAGTTCAATTGCAATCTTATTAAAAATTACTTAATGGGTCGGCTATAGCTCTGATAAGTATTTTTTAGTTCCACTCCACATTTCTTCCCAGAAGTTCTCCTCGAAATTTCAACGATCGTAGCGAGCCGGGATTTTGTGAGCAAAGCGAGCAGTGGGCAAGACCCCTAGTATAAGTAAGTTAACTCTGTTTGTATTAGGTGTTTTAAAAAAAAGTATGTAACAGGAAAAAGGAGGCTTTGCAGACCCCATAAAGTATATAGTTATAGGAGTAGCATTTAATTTATGATTACTAACGGTAAAGCTTCTCTCTATCAGTGTAGGTTAACAATAGTTAACAATAGTATATAGAAGCTATTTCTTCTTTTTTTCACAATTTTAATAACATGTAAAAACGTAAAACTAAAAATAAAATATAAAACGTTGTTCTTCAACAATTTTCAAGGGTATCAGCTCAGGAAGATTCCCGTATAATTTGTGCACGGAATTACACATCTTAAAATGGCAGCTAGTGCAACCCAGTTATCTCCATTCAATAGGCTCATGTATTTCTCCGTCGACAACTGAGGCTTTTCTAATTGACATGATCTGATCTGCTGTAGTATCGGAGACCTTGCAACAAAATGTTCTGTGTCTTCTCGTTCCGTGAAGCTATACATCGTGCAGTTGCAATTGTTACATTGTAAATGAGGTTAATACTTTAAGTACAACTGTTCGATTAGGGCTTTAAAAATTTGCGATTGCGATTGCCCAACTTGTCGTTAAAATAATTTTTAACACATATGTAGGTCATAATTGACTTACTTACGTATTTTTTGTAGGACTCTGCCCTGTAGCACAATTTTGGCGCGCTAAGTTGGCCACTCGCTTAAGCTATGTTCTGTTTCAAAGGTTGGAAGATACTCCGTGTTCGGTGGAAAGCTCTTCCCAGTGAAAACACTGTGCCCTTTACGTAGAAGGTGTTCAACTAATAATTTGGGGTATCAGAATTCTTGCATTTGATCGGCCTTGTTGTTATAATTGAAATACAGTAGAAGTGTATCCATAAAAAGTGGCGGAAGTCCCGTCTATAGGTAAATCACGTGGCTCGGGGTGTTTTTTGGCAAATACAATGCTCTCTTAATGAAATAACTTACAATCCGTTCCATCTCTTTATGTCATGTGTATCCCCATACCTGAGCTGCATAACAAATAATTGCTTTGGCTGTTGCCTACTACAGTTTGTATTTTATTCTAGCATTTACATTTTTCTTACTAAACAGAGTATTCCACGTGCCGTTTATCGAGACTGTCACATCCTTTTTTTTGTGTTCTAGCTTATTCCCCATGATCATGTTTGATGCTCTATTGGAGCATCTGCAATGTTTTAACGTTCATTATTTGCAATTATTGACAATTCCTTTATAATCATTATCTTAGACTTTTCAATGTTTATATGAAGGCCCCACTCAACGCAGTACTTCAATGTGACAGCTATCATCTTCTGTAGCCCCTCCGGCGTCTCCGCCATAACCACCCTATCGTCAGCATATATTAGTACATTAAATTGATGGTCACCTAGTTTTAGGCCTGCAGGTAACACGTTCACAATATCATCCTCAAAAAGCGCAAAAAGAAGTGCACTAAGGACACCGATATTGGTTTCGACGTCCTCTGAGAGTCGTTGGCCATCCCACACTGCTGCGAGTTTGTCTATACGAAACTCTTTTGCTATCGACGTCAGTACGAATATATTGTCTATTATACATAGAATGTCCTTTTCTGAATCCCATCTGGTTTTCGCTAAGCAGATTGTTGGCTGCTACAAATATATTTTTTTCATCGCAGAATTTAGGATCACCCTTTTATAAATTGGAAATACAATGCTGGCTAAGGAGCTATTTGGAACATGTCCCGTTTCCAGTACCTTATTGAACGCATCTCTTAAATGCTCAATCAATTTTAGCGGGGTATTCTTAAGAAACTCCACAGGTACTAGGTCTGTGTCACGAACTTTATTATTTTTCAGTTGTCCAAATCTGATTTGATTTTTTCAGTACATATAGGTCCATTCAGATCTCCCACTGTTATAAGTGGCCATGCACAACTGATTATGTTACTGTGGCTTTCCACATGCAGGAGCTGTCCAGGGCGGGGGATTTACGTCGCATCCTTTTCTGGAGATTAATCCATTCAGTGTTCTTACGAAAAAATTTAAATTAGTAACCCTGCATATTTGTGCTTCCATGTTTTGGTAATAGCGGTTTTTGCTTCTGCTTGCATATTCTTTTATAGTTGTTGTTGTCCCCGGCTCCGTTCCTTTTTCTATTTTAAATAATTCAAGAGCCATATTCCTTGCTTGAACACACTCGTCATCAAATCAGAGCTGATTATATTAAACGGGAATGCAGCTGGTGCGTCCCTATACATTGAGCCAATAGAGTGGTTATTCCAATTGACTCAGCTAATGATCCAGCTTTAAGGCATATTTCTCGACCTTCCCTGAATCCATCTCAGCCTCTGTAAAAGATGATAGAGACTGACATTTCTTGAATCAGCTATATACCGAAACACTGCTCCTTACTATTTATTTAGTAAGTGCTTATGTTGTATTGTTGTTGTTGTTGTTGAACACTTTTAATATCACCTTAACATTGATGTCAAACATTGTTGCTGTTAATTATAGTCTTAATTCTGTCATATCGACAATTTGGCTAGGCTTTCGACCTCGAGTCAGCTAAACATTCAAATTAATAAAAAATTTTGCGTTTGCTATGAATGATACTTGGAGTGATTTTACTCTACCGTGCAAATTTTATGCAATTGGATAATAAACATGGAAAATATTCAACGACAATGACGCTAATGTTTCATGTGTGCGTGTGTATTGTGTTTGCATATAAAGGGTGTCGGCAATAACGAGACGAATGTTGACTTCCAAGTCCCCTAACGTTTGTGGTTTGTTAGCGTAGATGAGCGACTTCACACATCCCCAAAGAAAATATTCCAATGGTGTCAAATCACACGATATTGGGAGCCAAATGACATATCCATTTCGCGAAATGATGTGCTTAGCGAATGTTTTCTTCGATAAATCCTTTAAAAAATTGAAGCTCGGAAAGAGTTCCCGCGTTGACGTCGATACCCCCGCCCGCGTGGTATCATCTAAGTATAATATACCAAGAGCCTTTTCAGTTCCACTATGGAAAAATGTCACTGAGAAAAGACCACTAGATTTCGGAATTTCAAATAACCCAGAGCCACTGGAGGAACTGAAACTTTCCATAGTATAACAATTGCAAAACAAATTACCATCCGACATTTTATTTCTGTTTCATTGATAATGAGTTGTTTGAACTGATTGTCACTGAAACAAAGC
This sequence comes from Drosophila putrida, assembly GCA_037043535.1. Taxonomy (NCBI): domain Eukaryota; kingdom Metazoa; phylum Arthropoda; class Insecta; order Diptera; family Drosophilidae; genus Drosophila; species Drosophila putrida. The sequence continues at coordinate 76,182 of JBAMBI010000458.1, forward strand.
GATACGCTATGCAACACAATAACAATTTTTTTTGCGATTTGTGAGAAAACTCTGACGGGTTATAATTCCTTAGTCTTATCGTTTTTCCGATTTGCGGGAGAAGGGGGCGTGGCATACAAATTTGAAATGTTCTTGATCTGCGTGCAAATAAGTACAACAAGTTTTCATACAAAATTATTTATAGGCCTAGGTCTTACCATCGCTAAGATCTGTTTGTTCTTACAGATAGACACACATGGCTTTATCGAATCGGATTCTGATGCTGAATAACAATATATATAATTTATAGGGACTGCCACGCCTCCTTCTGCCTGTTACATACTTTTTAACAAACTTAATGTACCGCACAGGGTATAAACACCAATTTTGACAAAATAAAGAAGAAGCTACGTTTTGGAAACGCCATATTAGATAATTCGCGGAGATATGTATGTCGCGCGGACTTATGTCGCTACCCCAGTTAACACAAATTCAAATATACAACTCAATGTGAATATACTAATTATAAAGTAAGAACATCACATACCTGGGTAGAGCAGCACCTGTAACCTTGTGTAATTTAAAAAGGTCAACATACTGTGGAAGTTGAACTGACTGTGACAACCAGTCAGTGGTTTGCTCAATAGTCCAATTGTGTACCTCTGAACGTAACCAAGCATTCCATAGCTCCTTAACCGAAATATGCATGTCATCATTAAAATGAAATGCCTTTTGACGTTTTTCGTATCCAGAATCATACTTTAATTCTTCGCGAAGAAACTGTCAGAGAAAATGCAAATAAAATAATGATATTAATAATTTTAAGGAAACATTATTCAACAAATTTTACCATTGATTCTTGAATGCTAATGAGTAAATCGACTAACCATTAATACGTAGCGTTTCGTTAAAGTTTAAATCAATCGTTTAACAAATATACATTTTTGAAGTAAAAAAAATAACTTTTTAAAGTTAATTTTTTCGATATTTGCAATTTATTCAAGGAAAATTGGAAACATATTTTACCTTCTTAATTTTTAATGTTGAGGAATAGTCAATTATTAGTCGTCGCTTAAGTCAGTACTCATTAGTACATATAGACACCAAATTTTGTATATACGTTCATCTTCCACCTTGATCGAAAAGTTTCCGGAAACCCCACCGGGGTTCTCGGTCACCCGATTTGACTGTTTTTTTACTTTGCTACATCTGTCCTTGATCATAACAAATAAAAAAAAAATCAAATCGGGTGACCGAGCGCCACACGGTGGAGTTTCATCCGAAAATTGAAGAGCAAATTTAAAAGTCAATTTACAAGAGCTCGTTTAATGCATATAATCTGAGCCTGTCCTGAAAATTTCATATTAGTCCTAAGACACTAAACTTGGTAGGTATGTTCTTTGATATCTGGCCCAGATCAAGTTTGTTTTAAATTTTACCCGAAAATCAAAATTTCAAGTCTAACTACAACGGCACATTTAATGTCGCACCTTAATTATTGTACATATATGTAATATACGTTTTCTCAAATCTGACCTGAAAATTGCATTACAATCGAACTATAAACGCGCAAGTTATTTAACTAACATTGTTACGGGTAAAGAAAGACAAGACGCTAGCGATTGCTGTGTTTAGTAACTGATATCTTCGTAGTGGTGCCACTGCACGTTGCACTTAAAATATTTGCATACCCTGGAGGTATATTAAGTTTGTTCAAAACAAAAAAGTATGTAACAGACGCCATAAAGTATATATATTCTTGATCAGGACGAAAGCTGAGTCGATATAGCCATGTCCGTCTGTCCGTCGATCCGTCTGTCCGTTCGTATGAACGAAAGGATCTCAGAGATGGTAAGAACTAGAAACACCAAATTTGGTGTGAAGACTTCTTATACTTGCACGCAGATCAAGTTAACTTCAAATTTTGGATACCACGCCCCCTTCGGCCACAAAGTAAAAAAAAAGGATAACACTGGCAATAAACAATCTAGAGACTTGAGCTTCGGCACGAACAATACTTGAATAAATATGGATGTATCGTGAAAATTTGATCAAGATCGGATAATAAACACGGAAGATATCAGCAATTATTTAATTTTTTAATTTAATGTGTGGTTGCTGTGAGTTTGCGCTCTCTCTCCCTCTATATTCAAGTTATCAAGTGATAGGGGTGCCACGTAGGCAGACGGGAGATCGTGGTTCGAGTCTCAGCAAAAGCATGCTTAAGTTCTTTACATTTTTTTTTAATATTTTTGGTTATACATTTAAAAATTTTTTTTATGTTTAAAAGAAAATTTGTGTGGCGTTCTCTACTACCCCAGGGTATTCTACTGTCGGACTCTCCCGACTGAATGATATATTTTTAATTGATCACTTTCACCAATTTCACCATTTCGCTTTTCACCACTTTTTGCTCTTTCCCATAAGTACAGGTTCTCTACGGTCGAGCTTGCTTCTTTGCAGCATACTTCATACTTCGTAGATTGCAAAAATAAAATTTTTTATGCCCAAGCAATAGTTCTCAAGATAAAGTTAACAAATTTTACAGGTAAAAAGCATAAAAACCGTCTTAGAATTTTCATAATGAGCTTATTTGCCTACAATCCTTTTAAAAGTAGTTTGAACAAAATCGGTCAATAATTATGTTACAATGATCTCGACTACATCTATTTATATACAAAACTCTGACTTTTTACTGATTCACAGACTGACACATCACGCTGTAGGCCAAACGGCTAAAGATATCGACCTGAAAATTCCACCCAACATAGCTAAGACATAATTATCGTGCAATAAGACGGGATTTTGATATTCCCACTGGAAGGGGTGAAAATGGGGGGTCAAAGCTCAAAATTGGTTAGTATGAAATATATTTTTGTTTTTCGAACTATCTCAACCAAACTTACAGATTATGTATTACTTATTTATTGTAACATTCTGTTATCGGATGACTATACATATCTTATAGCTGCTATAGGAACAATCATATGCAAATTAATATTTGTTGTTGCTTTGTTGTTTTTTGAGCTATGTCAATCAAACTCACATTTTATTCTTATTTATTGTTACATTCTATGCAAATTTGGTCAACATCGGGTGACTTTATCATTCAGCTGGCATAGGATCAATCAGACGCAAAATAAAATTTTATATGAAAAGCTTAGTTGTTTTTAGAGGACAGGTTATGTATTTCTTACTCATTCTGATGATTTGGATGAATATATTATGTAGCTCTCATAGGAACAATTAAACACAAATTAATATTTTGTATGAAGGCCAACAGCTTTCTCAACCAAGCTCACAGATTATGTATTTCTTACTCATTGCTACATTCTGTGAAAATTTGGTCAAGATCGAATCACTGTATAATATAGCTTCAATCTAAAGCATAGGGTTGACTAGGGAGAAGGGGGTGTGATTCATTGATGTAGCGACTTAAATACAATACGACTCAAAATAAATTTGCAGCATATGTTCTGTTACTCGCTCTTGCTTCTATAATTCAATTGCAGCGAAAAATTTAAAACAGCGAGCAGCGTAGATTCTCTTTTTATATAAAGTATTATTAGTTTAAGTTCAATTGAAGGGAAAAAATTAAATTTGCATTTCCCGCTTTCTTATAAGAATTGATGTAAAGTGCAGCTACAACATAGCTGTGAGAATTGTTCCCTATTTTCACCCACACTTCTCCCCAAGATTTCCGCATGTGTAGCAAGCCGGGAATTGGCCAGCTGGGGGTTGGCAAGCGAAGCGAGCAGGGGGCCGGCTTCCTAGATTGCTAATAGAAGCATTTACTTACGTCATCCGATTCGCTCAAGTCAATATTTCCATTATCGTCGTCATCTAACTGACGATGCAAAGTGGCGATAGCTTCCATTCCGAGCCGATCCTGCACGTTTCCATTATAGCAATCGAGATCGTCAGCATTACAAGTTGCATCAGACGAACCGCTGTTTATAGAACCTACGAACAAATAATTAAAATAATTTTAATATATGGAAAAATTAAAACAAAACCGAACAATCGTCGCTTTTTGTGCTGCTTTTAGAATTTGATCGCATATGTAGTATGTATTTTAAATTAAGTACAGAGGCGAGGTTTATTCACTGAAGCCTTTCCTTTATATAACTAAAATGTAAACTTGTTGAAACACACTAAAACAAAGACGATCTAAGCTAAATCATTATCAAGGCGGTTCTGTCGGTAGGCCCGACAGGTCCCGCTAAATTCCTGTTAAATTCCTTCTTTATGTAAACAGGGGTAGCTCTGCTATATATACACATATGAGTGTAAGCACATAAAAACACATAGACGCGCACGCAAAAAACATTAGCGTTAACTATATGGAATAATATCAAGAGCGATTCATGTATTCCTGATTTTGTCAACTTGTATACGAAATTTTGCTCTTAAATTCTTATGAAACTAATAAGTTAGTATCTGAACAACTAGTTTTATGACTAGTTATAACTTATAGGGCAACTAGTAGAAGAATCGAATAGTTCTACTTAGGTCTAGTTAAAGAGGAATCGGATTTTGACTGGTGGCAAACAGTAAGGATTTAGGCTAGTTGATCAATATTGCATAGCGCAAGCTAACTTTGGCGCGCCTAAGTTTGGATATCTTTGCAGTTCCCTGTATAAGCCGTCAGATTTTTTTTACAAAATTGGTTAAATTTTTATTTCGAGCCGATCGTTCCTATAACAACCTATTTGATATGGCAATCCGATTTTTACCAAATTTGGTAACGATGTATAAAACTGCAACAAACACAGAATTCGTGAGTTTGGTTGGCATATCATACGAAACAAAAAAGTTTTTCGTACTGAATGTTGATTCCGAACCGATCGCTCCTATGGCAGCTATATGATATACTGATCCGATCCGGCCGATTGCGACATATTTACTGCGTGCAACAAAAAGACGGATCTGTGCCAAGTTTCATCAGAATAGCTTCAAAACTGAGAGACTGGTTTGCATAGAAACAGACAGACAGAAGGACATGACTATACCGACTTAGCTCGTCGCCCTAATCAAGAATAAACATACTTTATGCGGTCTGCAAGGCCTCCTTCGATGCGTTACAAACGTCGTGACAAAATTATCTATTGCCCTCTGTAAGGGTATAAAAATATTTGCACTTTCATCTTAACATAATTGAAATAAGGCAAATGTGGCATGAGCACAAATTGAATTTAATTTCATTGAGATTTCTGTAATTTTGTACGTCTGTGTATTTCTGTTTAAAAGAAAAAGAAAAAGGTTTTATTGCAGCCCACTGGATAGAGTAACCGACTTTGAAAATCCTAAAGTCCTGAGTTCGTTTTTGGTTCGGTTTGTTTTAAAACATAGTTTTAAAAAAGAGAGACGTTTAGAATTAATAAGTATTTTCAAAAAACTAATAATGTATTCAAAAATTACTAAAATATTAATTGAGAAAGAAACCAATACCTTTCTTTTGCTTTTACAGGGTGTCACAAAAAAACAAATTTGCTCAAAATTCAACCAAAACACCTCAGCAAGCTGCTTAAAGGTGACACAAAAATCAAATCAATACTCGAAACAATTGTAGAAAGATTTAATAAAACTCCGAGTTTATTGAAAAAAACTTAATTACTATTTTTTGATTATTTAAAACACATTATGGAAATTTTTAATAAAACTATTTAGTTTCTAATAAATACAACTAATTTTGAGTTCTTGTGAAATTTAATTTAAATTTATTGCAGCCGATTTCTGTTGCTTCGAAAATACATCTGGAAAATGAAATCTCAGTTTTCTGTGTCACCTACGGTTTAGTTTGAGAGGTTTGAACTGCAGCTTTAAGGCAAAATATCTGAGATTTCTGTGGCACCTCTGTTAGTAACTGTATCGAACTGTAAATTGTAACAGAAACAGTCGCCCTTTTCATTCAGAAACATGTTGATATCATTTATGTATATAGGCAACCTACACATAAATTTATTTATTTTGATGAGCAAAACAATTGTATTTTTGCCTTTTTTGGTTCAAATGAATTTTTGAATTGGAGAGCATGAAATATAAGCATTATTTTACAAAAGTCTTATCAAAATGCAAAGAGAACAGTTTAAAAGGTTTCTTTTAAGGGATAGAACTTCAAATTGAAATAAAACACAAAAAAAACTATTTTAATGTCTATAAATTGAACTTTTTTTGAAGGATAATTTTATGCCATTAATGTTTGAATATGATTTTCGGCATGTGGCTGCCGCGGCTGGCTTGAATATAGACCAGTCTAGAGGTCTAATTTTCAAGCACTTTTTCGAGTATTTGGGGCCGTATGTTGGCAATAATGCGACGAATGTTGACTTCCAAGTCCCCTAACGTTTGTGGTTTGTTAGCGTAGATGAGCGACTTCACACATCCCCAAAGAAAATAGTCGAATGGTATCAAATCACACGATATTGTTAGCCAAATAACAGGTCCATTCCGCGAAATGATGCGCTCAGCGAATGTTTCCTTCAATAAATCGATTGTAACGTGCGCTGTGTGGTATGTAGCGCCGTCTTGATGGAACCATATCTCATCCACATTTATGCTATCCCTTTCGGGAAAAAAATAGTCGGTTATCATGGCTCTATACCGGTTTCGATTAATGGTAACTGGTTCCCCAGCATCATTTCGGAAGAAGTATGGCCCAATGACTCCACCAGCCCATAGAGCACACCAAACAGTCAATTTTTGTGGATGTTATGGCGTCACAAATGTCTCATGTGGATTATCTTCACTCCAAATGCGGCCATTTGGCGTGTTTACGTAGCCATTCAATCAAATTGAATGACGTCACTGCGGATGCGTATTATCACATAGAGTAAACGTAGTGCGAAAAGGATCCATGGTTAATTTCCATCCAATATTTTCGCAACGATTTGCAAGCGTTGTTTTGTCAACCTGTTTATGATAAAATGGCAAGCCAAACTAAACATAAATGACATTTGAGCTGCAGACTTAACAAAAAAAATGTCAGCTTTATCTCTCCTCGAAAAACCAACATCTAAAAAAAACACCCTTTACAAAGAAACTAGTGTACTATTATAGCCACATGCAAGTTGACGGGTATTACCCAACTTCCAATCCATAAAAAAATCTAACTCCCAAATTTTATATATTTTAGTGTCTCTAGCTCTTATAGTCTCTGAGATCTAGGTGTTTAAAAAAGGGACAGACTGACATGGTTATGTTGATTTGATCAAATTTGATTTTGATTCTGATCAAAATAAAAATATTCATTATGGGGTGTGCCAGGCTTCCTTCTGCCTGTTGCACAAACGCAATAGACTCTTTTGTACTTTTTTAAAGTACAGGGTCAAAATAGGCAAACGGTGATAGACCAGGCGAATATTGAGTGTGGTCGATGAGGAAATTTGTTCACTTTTTTGGTCTTGTAAGGTGGTGCGTTTTAACTTTTGTACCATTAGCACACTTTTAGGTTCATTAAAGTAAATTGCTTAAATATCTTTCGTGGTTAAGTTCTGAATATCATTTTTCTAAGTTCTTCTAAGTTCTGAATATCATTTATACCAAAACTAGTTTCTAGCTCACAAGGAGTGCACTGTCTGAGACTGTCGACTTTTCAAAATAAACAAATATGTGTAAATGTATATGTATATGTATGACATATGCGAAATTTTTCGAAAGGCACAAGAAAATAAATTGATTTTATACTTACTGAACTCGTTGCTGACAGCCTGGGACATAGCCTCACTTAAAAGGTTATAAGAACTTTTATGATGCTGCTGTTCAAAATGCAAAGAATTTTCTCCACCGACAGACGTTGCTATATGTGATTCCTCCAAAGGTGGGGCAGAAGTTTCCACTGACGATGTAGAAATTGTTGGTTTCCCATTCATGTTTTCCTGCTTTTGATGATGTATATTATGACGATTTAAGTGTATTTCGGCTTCTGGAGTACCTCCATTTGTAGTGCCAATAGTCAAAAGGCAAGTGTATTCGGATATACAGCATACACAAATCAGCAGTGAGAACTTCCAAATGGAGACCATATTGCACATCGTACTTTGCCTCTCAAGAAGTGAAATATTTGCTTTTAATATAATTTGGTGATGTCCTTCAATATTACAAATTTTTTATTTTTACTTCATATGTGTAAATTTAGTTCAATCAACATCAGTGTTCTGCAAATGAAAGTCAAAAACAAAATAATGTTATTGCTTTATTAATATACAGTATTTATGTATCTAATAAGTACAGTAGAATCCGGTTATAAAGACTTTCAAGGGACCGGAAGAGGAAGAGGAGCAAAAGAATTTTTTTTGTTTATTTTATGGCTACCATGTTCGTAATAGGTTTCAAAATAAAACAAATTAATTTTTTAATCAAAACAAAAAATTTAATTCAATAACATGGGTTCCTCATAATAAGTCGTATACATATAATGCATTTTCGTTTTAAAGACATTTTGAGGATGTAATTCACTTGTGTCGAGCTTAAACTGAATGCGCATTTTGCGCATTACTTCACATTTGGCGAATTTACGCATTCAGCTTTACTTGGAAAAAAGTAGAAAAGACTAGAAATAATGAATTGTGAAAAATCTCGTCGGTATAAGCGGAGGCCCTTTCACATAAGTTTGTATGGGGACCAACCAAGTCATCGAGTTTTCGTCGCAACAACCGGACGAACGCTATAAGCAGAGTCGTTATAGAGGGGTTCTACTGTATATGCTTTCGATAGTGACAGCACTGTTCGACAGTTAAGAAGTACGTGAGAATTAATTGTATTTTTCCTGTTGGGCTTGTCGAGTAGAACAAAACAAAACAAAAGAGGTCTTAAACTTTAAAATAAATATCCACACAAGGTGATAGGCCTACAGGGTGCTTAAAGCTTGGCGATCAAAGTTGACTTCTATTTGATTTACGTTTTTAAATACTCAAATTCTATTTTGGCCCAAAATATGTTTATTATTCAAATTACCATTTAAAAATAAAATTTTTATATTTCTAAAGCAGTTTTATTAACACAATTATACTCCAATAAATATATATATTTGTTTAAACTTATTATTTCGAAACTATAATTTCTTTCTTTCAAATCCTTTCGCGATCTCACATATCTGGAATAAGTGAATCTGATGAGGCTGTCAGCATATAAAGGAGTTATTCATTCTGTCTAATCCGGGATATCTTGCAATTATTTGCATATCTTCTTCTTTTATTGCGATGTTGCATCAGCTTTATTTATTTAGCTTGTAAACGGGTAGTTCCCGGCATGAAAAGTAGTATAAGTTTATCATAAGCAAATATCCTTATTTTAGTATACTATTTTGACTTCTCTGGTAAAAAAGCAAATGGGCGAAGAATTACAATTTTATTGTATTTAACTAGAAATCAACCTACTTTGATGACACCAAAAATGTTAAAATCGGTTGCATAGTTTGCCCACAGTTAAGTTTCAAAGTAGGTAGTTCGGGTAAAAATTTGCATAGGGTGTACCGCCAACAAGTTTTACCTGTTTTAAAAATCCATTTGGATTCTTAATCTGTGGAGAATTGACTAACGGGTGCATAAATTGCATAAAAATATTATTGCTTCCATCGAAAAAGGATTTTTGCAATGCGCCATGCCTTCAAACCCCCACTGTGCGTCCTTGAGTTCCCTTTATTCTGATATTAATTTTAGCAAAAAAAAATTGTTTAAAGCGAAATATAAACAAAACATCGTACTTTCGAAAATTTAACAGAAATTGCCATTTTTCATTTCAGTTTTAGCGTAATATTTTATAAATTCATTAATTAATATAAAAATATAAAACGTAATCAATATGACAATTCCAATGTCAATAAATTTTTGTAAATGGTGCCACTACGAATATATCAATTAAGAAACAGAGGTCATTACCGTCTCTTCTTCCTTTTGCCCGTAACATTGTTAGTTGAATAATTTCCGCGTTTGTCTTCCAATTCGAATAAAATTTTCAAGATGGGTTTAGACTATAGTGTATATTATATATACTAAAAATAAAAATTAATGCTAGCATTAAAGGTGCTCTTGTAATTCGGCTTAAAAATGTTGTATTTAAATTTCCGGAGGCGGAGGTTGGCGTGGCAAAAATTGTAAACAAACTCGTTCAATGCAAGATATAGATTCACCTACATGCCAAATTTGAAGTCTCTAGCTCTTATAGTCTCTGAGATCTAGGTGACACAAAAAGAGACAGACAGACGGACATGTCTATATCGATTCGGCTGTTGATGCTGATCAAGAATATATATACTTTATGGGATCTGTCACGCCTCCTTCTGCCTGTTACGCACATTTTTTTTGCACAAACGTAAAAGCCCATTTTGTACTTTTTTTAAAAAATTTAACAAATTTTTTTTTTTAAAGACACCCAGAAAAATGTTTAAGGTCGATATATTTAATCTTTGGCGCATATCTATCACAATAAGCAAAATTTGGCCGAGGACCATTAAAAACGCTTAAAATGCTTGCAGAGTTTTATTTGATAAATATTAAATAAACTTAATAAATAACAAACTTAGGCATCTAAGCCTCTCCTGTTTTTTTATTTGATGTTAAATAAAAACTGTGAATCGGTTGTAAAATTTCAAAATGATTTTATCTGTCCAAACTTTCGCTAATAGCGAGAAATAACTTTTTATACCCTGTGGGTATATTAAGTTTGTTCAAGAAAGTATGTAACAGACATAAGGAGACCCCATAAAGTATATATATTCTTGATCAGGACGACAAGCTGAGTGAATATATTTACGTCCGTTTGTCTATCTGTTTCTATGCAAACTAGTCTCTCAGCTTTGAAGCTATCTTGAGGAACATTTTGTATGAAAAACTTATTTTTTTAAGATATCTAAAATAAACTCACACATTGTGTGTTTGACACAATTTTATGCATCCTTTCCAAATTTGGTTAAAGTCTGACAACTATATCATATAGCTGCCATAAGAACGTTTAGCACGAAAAACTTTTTTCTTTCTTAAGATATCTTAACCAAACTCACAGATTGTGTATTTGGTATAGCCTGACCATATTTGGTGCAAATTGGATTACTATATCGTACAGCTGTCATATGAGCGATCGGTTCAAACTCAACATCTAACAAATTTCGTGAAAGATCGGGCGCCTTATGCAGAGCTCTACAAGGATATCCAAACTTTGGCGTGTTCTTTTTTACTAATTACCTCACATGGCAGTTGTTGGGGGCTTAAGTCAGCTGTATATTTTACTGCCAAATTTATTGCATGTTTTTTTACGTTTTCTCTTCGAGTCAGACTTAATACTTAGACCTGTTCGCACTTTGAGCTTTCGCTGTGGCGTTATCAATTTCGCTTGAAGACTTTTAATAAGATTGTCGCAATGCTTAATGTATCTTTTTAAGGACACTGTCAACACCATCTATTTTTGATAAAATAAAATTCGAAGCTATTAAAGTGCCTGCAAAATTTTAATTTTTAATTTCTCTTATAAAATTCTCTTATGTATGTCTCTTAATTTTTCTTCATTTCAACTAGCTCTTCCAATACAACGATAACCTTTGGGAGCTCTCTGTATACTGCATTTACCGCATAATTATTGGTTGACCAGCTTATATCACAATATTTTTGTAAAAAAAACGGTCAAATTGTTTATGAGTGTCCCACCGTTCAGGAAAGACGAAAAAATGTAAACAAATTTTGTACAATATCAAACCTGCCCGGGGTGGTTGCCTCCTCTGCCCCCCTCGGCAGGGTGCTAGCTGACACCGATCGTCTCAAGGAATTGTCGCTAGAGTGTCAGGAGGCAACTTCGACATCTTAGAACCGAAGCAACAGTGAATTGATTCACCGACACCACTCTATTCTGCTTATGACTCAAATGACCCCATCTCCCATTAAAGCCTTGAACATCGAGAAAAAAAACAATGTCAATGTAATGTCAAACATCCCAACTGCTTTAGGACATGCAGCAATTAGAAGAAGTTAACAAATAATTCGCTTAACCAAAATATTGCCCAGCAACGACAGTAAATTTGTTAAAGCCAAATTCAATCGACAACAAGCAACTTGCGTAACCAGACACCGCCCGATAAACGTTAATACTAAAGTAAACAAAATCAAGAAGCAGTTGCCGCCCGCAATATTGTCAGTAATGCTGACTATGCGTCTGCGCAACTTCCTCCAGAATCCCAAGTATTTGCCACCACGCCACCCGCTACTACTTCAACGCTGCTGATGTCAACGTCTTCGCCGCCGTCGCCAGCGCCACCAGCAAAGCTTCATGCAGGACCAGAATAAGTATTTCAGAGCCTTTAGTCTTAAATTGTATTCAAATAAAAATGTCTTAATTAGCCAGCCAGTAAACAATACATTGTGAACTTTAAATAAAACTAAAAAATAAGTATAAAAAATTCATGCAACTCATAAAATCCCAGCTTGCTAATTGCATGCCTAAAGCTTAGAAAATGAACGGACAGCTAGCGTTCATCTGTCTTTGGCATATGTATATGGTACATACATATAAACACCTAGATCTCCGAGACTATAGGTGCTCGAAACACCAACTTGGTGTTCTATATCTTGCTCAGACCAAAATTGCTTTAGAATTTTTAAGAGTTGCTATTTTGTGCAACGTACAAAGCTTGCGACTTGTTTGCCCTCACCACTATTTGCTCTTTCGCACAAGTCCTGTGGCGCCCACTATCGAGCTTGCTCCTCGGTATCTTTATGGATTTATACACTTGCAGAAGGTAATTTTGTCACGAAGTATATAACGCATTAAAGGAGGCGTGGCCGTCTGTCCTTTTTCCCGTCTGTCTGTCTGTCTGTCTGCATGAGATGCAGACTAGTCTCCCAGTTTTGCAGCCATCTTAACCGGTACTTTTTGCCGCACACAGTATACATAAATGTATGTATGTCGGAACCTGTTGGATCAGATCAGTATATCATATATAGCTACCATAGAAAGGCTCGATTCAAGTCAACCTTTCAACCTTCAAGATATTTGCACGAAACTTGCGGATTGTAAGTCTTGTTTCATTATATAAAGCCTAACCAAATTTTGTATAAAGCTGTTATGCATATGTACATACATATGTATGTCCCAAATAGAATGTATGTAAGTCTCTGCAAGAGTCAGTAATCTTTGGCTTAGCCTGTAAAAAAACCGCATAAGGCCCAAAGGATTATTCGTCAAGTTGCACACTCAATGTTGACATCCGTTTAGCATTTTTCGATGTTAACATTTAACAATTATCTAGCGCTTCAAATTTGGTTGTTGAAAGAGCAAAATTCAGACTAAATTAAATGTGGCGAATGTTTTCCATCGTGACAAAATAGCAATATATGCACATACATACATATGTATGTTCATTAAATGGTGGCAAAACTTTCTTGATTCACTATATATACATATGAACGTATATAAATATGGTTACAAATGTTCATAAATATGTATGCACTTCTTTGCAGATTCTCATAATTATGCAATGCATATTTTAATGGACATTAATACCATCCAAATGATCATATTTTTTAAATAATACCATATTTGTATACGATAACAATATAATTTTATAAAAAAATTGCATATACATATATACATATGTATGCACATGTAAATATGCAAATAAATAAATTCGTGTTAATGTATGCACAGGGAAATATTTAAGGCAATTTAATGTAATTTTGATATAAACATTTTAAGTTACTTACATACATACGAGCGTATGGAAATTACTTACATGCATAATTGCATACATAAGAACTCTGCATGAAAATCTGCATAAATTAACTCTTTTACAATAACATAATTTATATAGGATATGAGAATATTCAATAGCAAATAAATTCGAGTTAAAATAAAAATTTTAATGGAAAGAAAAAATGTAAAGTAAATTTACATACATATGGATATAGAGATATACCAATACAAAAATATAAAGGTGTTGTTTTCGATAATTTTTATCAAAATTACTAGTGTCGGATAATACACCCCCGAAATATAGCGTCGATTTGTGTTGTCGAAAAAGACACAACATTTTGGTAAGCATAGTACCCAGCACTGAAAATGGTGAAAAACTCACTAGCAGCTCTATACAAAAAATACATGAGCATAATACAAACAGAATTTTCTGTTGTGACTTTTTGCTAGTCCGATCCGTAGCAAAGGTAGCCACAAAAAAGCGAAAACGTTTTTCAGCACTGTTCTTAGCTAACATTATGCTATCGTTTAGCAGCCGATGAGAAAAATATATAAGGTGCTCTCATTTTTGCTGTTGGTCAGCTAAAGGTCATAAGTAAATTATCGAAATAGAAAAATGAAGGAACTGGAGAAAAATCAAAAAGTCTAATGAACAACAACCGGTTCTGCAGACTATAAACCAAAACTGAAACTTATTATTACATTTTATATTTTCATTTATCTTCATTTATGTAATTTATAAAATACATAAAATCCCCTTTTTCCTCTTTCCTACCATTCAACACACAGTAATCCATCATGCTTGATATTTGTTTGTGTTTTTTACGGCTGAAGCAACAGAGCTACCATTTAACTTTTTTTATTTTATGTGTTGGATTGGCAACTCTGCAATTAGCTGCCTGCTAGCAAAATATTAGGCATATTTAGTTCGCCGTTTTCATAAAATTGCAGAGTACTATATCGAATAAGTATATTCGTTCATTTTAAAGATCCGATCATTTGAACTTATTCAGCAGGGAAAAGCACTTACCGTGTTTATACAGAGCTTATTGCGTGAAAACATTTCACGTATTTGTGTGAGAAATGCGTGCATAAACACCATTAAATGTATTTAAGCAACACACGAAAGTTGACTATGTTCTCAGCCACAAAGAGTAAAAACGTGATGCACAGCCAACTTAGAGTTTTTTTTAAGTAGTTGGCAGCGCATAGAGTGCTAACATAATTTTCAGAATTTAATGTATTTACCCAGTGGGCCAAAACTACGTTAGCGATATCGTAAAAAATATTCATGCACTCCTGAAACGGACGAAACGTCTGTTTTCGCTTCCGAAAACGATAAGAAAACGCTCTTTCGCTCAGTTCGAAGGCGCGAAACGCTCGTTCATGATATCTTGCAAAAGATCCGTTTCCAAAACTTGTGATATCATTTGCGGACCTTTTAAGTTGCAAAAGGCTCCATTGCTTCTCCCAGAACGATAAGAGCGGTCATAAACAGAGCAATGCAAAAACACACAAAAATATATCATACATATTGGATTATCTGTGTATTGAATGGTAGGAAATAGGAAAATGGGGATTTTATGTATTTTAAAAATTACATAAATGACGATATATGAAAATATAAAATTAAATAAAAAGTTTTTAGTTGTTGTTCATAGTCTGCAGAACCGGTTTTGTTGTTCAAGGGTCTTTTTGTCTTTCTGTCTGTCCGTGTAAGTAACAAGATCTCAGAGATGGTAAGACCTAGAAGAGCCAAATTTGGTATGAATACCTTCATATATTTGAACGCAGATCAAGTTTATTTCAAATTTTGGATGCCACGTCCCCTTCGCCCATTTTGGTAATCAAGCTAGAGACATGAGCTTCGGCAGGAACAATACTTGAGTTCATAAGGATACATTGTGAAAATTTTATCAAGATCGGATAATAAACACGGAAGATATCCGCAATTATTTAATTCTTTAATTTAATGTGTTGTTGTTGTTGTGAATTTTCGCCCTCTCTCTTTCTCTCTTTCAAGTTATCAAGTGATAGAGGTGCCGCCACGTAGTCTTCCGTTTGACTTCCATGGGTTCGAATCCCAGTAAAAGGATGCTTAGCATTCTTTAATCTTTTTAGACCCAGTACTTTAAAAAAGGACAAATGGGTCTATTACGTTTGTGCAAATGTGCGTAACAGGCAGAAGGAGGCGTGGCAGACCCCATAAAGTATATATATTCTTGATCAGCATCAAAAGCCGAGTCGATATAGCCATGTCCGTCTGTCTGTCTGGCCGCCTGTCTGTCCCCTTTTTGAGTTCCTAGATCTCAGAGACTATTAGAGCTAGAGACACCAAATTTGGCATGTATGTACATCTATATCTTGCATTGAACGAGTTTGTTTTAGATTTTTGCCACGCCCCACTCCGCCCCCGCAAATTAAAATACAAAATTTTCAAGTCGAATTACAAGAGCACCTTTAAAGCTAGCGCCTTGATTTTTAGTACGTATAATACATACTATAGTTCCATTCTATCCAGCCAATTACGTCCAAATCGGATGATAAACGCGGAAGTTATTCAACTAACAATGTTACGGGCAAAATCAATCTCTGAAGTGGCGCCATCTATGGAAATTTTTGAAACTGAAACAATCTGTAGTAATCGCATTACACTCAAAAAGTACTGGGTCTCCTACTGTCGAGCTTGCTCAACCGTAGCTTAATGCATTTTTTTTTTAGTTTTTGTTATACATTTAGAATTGTTTTTTTATGTTTTTATTTATTTATTTTGAAAATAACGTGCTTATTGTTACTTAGACTTTTAAATACAAAACAGACAGCACAAATACGAAACACAAATATAATTAATATAAAATTTGAGTGGCGTTCTTTACTACCTCAGGGTATTCTACTGCGGGCTCTCTCTATTCCCTATATTTTTCTATTTTGCCAATTTCACTTGTAACTTTGTGCTGACCAGCAGCAAAAATTAGAGCGCCACATATATATTTCTCATCAGCTGCTAAACGAAATCTAAAAACAGTATTAAAAAACGATCGTGAGTTTTCAGTGCTGTGTACTATGCTTAAACTTATCAATTTTGTGGCAAACACGTGTTTGTTGCAACTGGAAAATATGCAGCATTACCAAACACACATTTAATTAATACATCTTTATTTAGGATTGAGTTACTTCTTGTGATTTTGCTGCTTAAAAAATGACAATATTTTCACAAACATTTGTATTTTCTGTCGTGTCGTGGCCGAAACTAATTTCTACACGCCGAAGCCTTTCTCTGTCGTCACACAACTTCGTCGCACACAAAGCAACACAAATATTGCGTTTTAACATGCTCGTCCATCTTAAGTGCGCAGTTTGTATATGCGGAACTTCGTTTATAATCCGCTTTTGGTCCGCTCGTAAGTTCGACTACGAGTGTTTAGCAGAACTTCAGTCATCGATAATTTTTAATCCGCATTTTGTTAGTACGAAAGGTCATTAGCGAGCATTTGGATACAAACAGATCTGGCAGCTTTTCACATTTCAGCTCGCGCATTCCGTATTCAGTATTCATTTCGCGACATTGGAAATTCATGAAACTTTCCGTATAAACTTAGTAACAGCTGTACTAGTTTCCTCCAACTTCTGAACACTGTGGATTACATTTTAAATAATATTTCCTTGCATAGTTTGTAAAATATGGCCGATGTACAAACATTGTTCACTGATGCTCTTGGATTAAATGTTGCTCAAAACTGTATATTAGCTGGTGTGTATTCTCATACGTAATCAATTCTTTTGTTTTTTTCAAATGTCCTATTGCAATTTTATTTTTGTAGCTGTTGGAAATCACGCTTTTGTACTCGCTGGGAATTCATGTGTAAAACTGCCACAAAGAGTGCATCATAAAAAGGTGCACGGTTTCGCCCTTAGTCGTGCATGTGGATGGGCACGTTTACTACTTTTTTATAGTGAGAATGAGTTTTCTCTGTATAAATACGATTTTGAGCAGAAGGAAACATTTCAATTAATATACGAAGGCGAAACAAAAGATTGGATTAATGCAGCTACGTTTTTGGAGGACACGGAGAATTTGGAGTTTGTGTTGCATATGTCACATGGTGCCCTTCTACACTTAAGATATGAACACAATAACTGCACCTTATTAGAAATAGCATGTTCCACAGACTATTCTATGCTTTATCACACAAGTTTATATGGATTTCAATATAATAAACTCACAGTGATAAGTGGAAATGGATTTGGAGAAATACTTATTTGGCAGCCATGTGATCCTGTTAGTATCAATTCAATGACATGCTCCAAAACGTACCCACTTCGATTACGCTTAAAAGCACATAATGGTGTGATATTTTCAATCGACTTCAGCTTAACAGCTCGATTGCTGGTAACCACTTCTGATGATCGTTCTTTAAAGTTTTGGCAATTAGATAGTATGCCTGATGCAGACTGCAAATGGTCTCCCGATTCGGTGAAACCAATGTTCAGTTGTTTTGGACACTTTTCACGAGTAATTTGTGCTATTATTATAACATACGGTAAGTTTTAACATTAATAAATAGCACTTTTACCTTATTTGCATTGTCCGCATCATTGCATTTTTCCTTTAAAAGATTCAAGATGTGTCGCAATGTTTTGTCATTCAATGTCGTTAAGAAATAATATAATTGGACCACGTAAATATATAATTTCAATGTGAATGATTTTCTCGGTTTCAGTTAATGGGGATTTTACAGCTTTTGTGGCGTCAAGATGATGGATTCTAGTAGAACTCGTCAAAATAAGACGAAATAAAGTTTTTCGATTTGGGGCTTAGCTCTCGAGATATCGGCTTTTAACTATAGATTATATCATTACAAACTTCTTATCGTGTAGTTTCCCTTTACAGTGTGCTAGAGCGAGGCAACACGTGTTAAAAAATGCATTTTTCGTTTATTTATAATTAGTTTAGAAGTTGTTTTTTATTCTTCTGCATTGTAAAAAAAGCGTCACAGGCAAACACTTTTTTGTCAACCGATCGCTTTAAAATGTGGGTTTGTATAGTAAAGAATAGCTGACACGCTGAGACAGTTTGTATGGATATCATCTATATTTAAGCCCCGATATCATATAAGGACAAAGCCCAAGTTTATTTAAGTTGTTGGACTTATTTTGACAAGTCCTACTAGAAGCCATCATCAGATCTTGCACCACAAAAACCGTAGTGTAGAGTTAACAGTACTGATTTCTTGTTTTTTTTTTCATTAATATGAAGCGCATAAGCGTTTGCTTCGGCAATGGTGTAGTCAATGCAAATTCCGGGGGACTCTACTGGTGGGATTCAGTGACGCCAAGATCGGATAGTGGATTCAACTAGTAACCGTAAAACACGACAAAAAATTGATATTTACTTTTTTGATTAAGGACTTAGTTCACGAGATATCGGCGTTTAAATATAGGCAAAATCTTTGCATACTGCTAAGTGTGCTACTTTCCATTTACAGCGTTTTAGAGCGAGACAACACGTGTGTAGCAGCACATCTTGCATTTATTGCAGGTCCTGAACAGGGCAAATTTGTTCAAAAGGTTGTAATTTATTCCTCTGCTTTGTAATCCTGTTGGTTGGATCAGACTGTAAACAAAAAGGCCGTAGTCAACGTTTTTAAAAATCGCGCGATTTAAACAATAGCCAATCATGGACTTTCTGAAAGTGTCGACGTCATCTGAATTTATTGGTCATTTCTAGGCACACTACACAAAGAAAAAAAAAACTGTTAAGACGCAAAAGGACAAGCAGTCAATCTAATGCATTGCTAAATACATGTTGTCCCTCCAACACGTTGTTTTGTATAGTAAAGAGTTGCAAATATTCTGAACAGTTTGTGTAGATATCGTCTATATGTAAGATTTTTCGAGAAATGAGTCCCAAATCGAAGAAGTAAATTTATAATTGTTGTCTTATATTGACGATTTTGACTAGAATCAGATCTTGCCGCCACTAAAACCGTAGTATCGTCAAATACTGTAATATTAATATATGTTCACAATATTAAAAGATTATTTATGTTGCAGAAGAACAAGTGTTTGTTATAAGTGGAGGTGAGGATTCATACATTTGCATCTGGAGTCAATCGGGAGATTTGGTATTCAAGCGCCGTCAACAGTTTGGCGCTCCAATATGGCGATTAGGTTATGACTCTAGTACGTATACACTTTACACGACAAGTTCCAGTGGAAACATACTTGCCTACAATTTGATTACCGTTTTAAAGGAAAAGCTAAGAACCCAATTTACCATGTTGACACCAATCAATTGCCCAAATGAATTTGTGAAAAACATTAAATATCTTAATACCAGCACAATCATTGGCTTAAGTAGCAAGAATCGCTTATTCTACATGAAACTATCGGAGTCGTCAAAAATGGATATTTGGAAACCAGTTCTGGCTTTTCCCGCCTATAAATGTACAGTAATGGCGGTGTATGATGAAATAGTGGCAACCTGTGGTTATCAGCGTGTGACACTTCTCAGATATAACGATAAAATCGATCAGTTTCAAAAGCTCTATGATGGTTCAATGCTTGAAGGTCTTATTAAATCATTTCACTTTCTAAACAAGCATACTTATCTTATATCGGATGAAATTGGCAACTGTCTTATGCTTAAAGCGCATACAATGGAAATTAAAGCAAGCATCAAAATCTCTAATTGCCGTGAGCCGTGGATAACAAATGCCCTGCTTGTAGCGCCTACATATTTGCTATTAAGTTGCCGTAATGGACATGTTATGCTGTACACAGAGAATACATGTAATCAGTTTGAACTAAAGGATACACTCAAATGCTTGCACGGTAATATGGGATCAAATATGTTGAAACTATTGAAAAGTGATCAAAGTTATGCATATGTTCTCAGCGCCGGACACGAACCTTTTCTGAAACACTTACGCATAAGTTATGCCGATTTTCGAATGACTATAATACGTCGTGAATGTGTCCCTCTTGCTTGGGTGGACGCATCCCCGACATTAGATTTGTTGATAGGTTTCAATGACAATCATCTTGTGGCTTGGTCTCGTCAGAATGATGTACTTTTAGAATTACATTGTGGCGGAGGACATCGATACTGGGATTTTCAACTAATATGTAATGAGCTTCATATAATATATGTTAAGAAAATGCACGTCTTTTTCCATAAGCAATTACTTTATAATAAGTGCTCTGACCATTTAGTTTCAGATATAAAAGGTAGTTGGCATACACGAAATTGCAATATAATTGAGTTAATTAAGCAACAAAACAACAAACAACCATATATTGTTTCAGCTAGTGACGACAATATTATTAAAATTAATCAGTTTTCCGGACAATCACTTATTCAAATAGCTGAACTGCATACGCACATTTCAAGCGTACGACACCTGAAATCGATATTATTTCCTATTAAATCTGGAAGTTATGCAAAACTAGCACTTATATTTTCTGTCGGAGGTCGGGCGCAGCTATGCGTCAATCAACTTGATTTTATTGGTCCAGTCGTTAGTGAGTTGTGTTCTCACACCGTAAAGGCAAATTCCGACATTAGAAACATTTCTCCAGACGCCCGACTTATGGGAATTCAAGTGTTGCAAAATTTAGAAACTGGAAGATTTTCTTTGTATTTAGCTAGCGCTGACGGAAAAATCCGTTTAATGTATTGGCATCTTGAAAATCCTGCGGAGATCCATTTAGTACGCCAAATTGATATAGAACGCTGCCCACTTCAAATGCAGCTTTTAAATAATAACAATTTGTTGTTAATAACAACCACGAATGGAATGCTTTATGGATTTGATCATACTCTCTGTTTCAAGCGTTTCTACCTTCAATTGCACACAGCTGGCATCAATGCATTGGATGCCCTAGTCAGTGAAAACCTATTGCATGTGTTATCTGGCGGAGACGATGAAAACGTGAAACATACTACCATTAATTTGACCGACATGACCTTACAACACAGTACAGAATTCAAAGACCTTCATAATGCCCAGGTTAATGCTTTGACTCTTCATGTATGTCAAGGCGTCGACAAATCCAATAATCTATGTGCGTATACATGTAGTATCGATAAACAAATCTTTAAGCTAAACTTAACTACCCAACAATATACTCGCATAGGTTTTACATGTATATCTGATGTTAAAGGAATACTTCTGTATAATAACGAATATTTATATATTTATGGATCTGGGCTTCACGTCATGAATTTAAACTAAAATTATTGATGTCCTATTCTGCACTTATTAAAATAAAACCCCTTTTTATAAACCAGTATTTTTTATTTTACACATTTCAAGGACTAAACTTTAGTCATTTGCCATTTTATTTTATACCTAGACCGAGCTATTTTGAAACTACATCAGCTATAACATTAAATGAAATTCTGTTAGCTAGAACTCTAGCTATTTTAAAAGTGATGCGAATTCTTTTGCCACTCATATATTTTAAAGTTCTCTCACAAAATTTGTATATGCGAATCTTTTTATAAGGTACTACGGGGGTTTGCCCCTACTCCCGGCTCACTACCTCGCTGAAGTGAAAATAGGGAACACTTCTCACAGCTATAGTCGGACCTTATGTGATTTTTTATAAGAAAGCGGAAAACGTAAATAGCCGCTTTGTTCTGTTTTAGATAGTTTTCATGCAATTAGGATAAAAATATTATAGTACTTAACGAAACCGATATAATAAAATTTTACGAAACTGTAAACCGAAAACCCAAACCAGACTATGAAACCTTTATTCTTTTCGATTTGAATCCCTTAGAACACAACAAAGCCCCTTATATTAAAAGTTAATTTATCTGATTGTTCCTATGGCAGCTATATTATATAATGATCCGATTCTAATCAAATATGGACAGTCCATGTAAGGCTATACCAAACAGAAAACAGGTGAGTTTTTTTCACAAATGTTGATTCATAACCGATTGATCCTATAGTAGCATTATGATATAGTGGTCCTATCCGGTTGGCTCCGACATACATATGTACTGTATGCAACAATAAAAAGAAATTCTACCAAGTTTTATCCAGAAAGCTTCAAAACTAAGAGATTATTTTGCATAGAATGGAGTCATTTGACAAGGGAGACATAAGTTTTAGCAAAAATACCTATCAGCTGATCGTCACCTGTGAGCTGTCAAACTGAACATATGTTTCAACAATTGTTCTACTAAAATTTTTCTTTATTCTACGCATCGCTGTAAACTTTCAATTTTCTTTTGCTTGCAGTCAAGTTTGGTTTTTTTTTTTAGCTTTTGTATTTCATAGAAAATCAGTGTTTGTGACCGGTCTATGAATGTGTTGCTTATGAAACGTAGTGGTAATTAAGCTGACAACGAGCCCACAGTAGCGTACTCCTGTTTTCCGTGGAGTGGAGCTATACAAAATTTACCTAGATTCCTTTAATATCTTATGTGTTCAATGGTTATTCAATTTCCTCTACTAAAAATATTGGTTATGATATGAAGTTAAGAGATGATCAAGATTCTGACTCAGAAAATTCAGAATACAACATTTTGGTCATCAAATATGATTAATTTTTTTTAAATAAACTTTAAATAATTTTATAAAAAAATTTTTAAATAAAAATTTAATAAAAATATATTTGTTAATATAAAAATTCTTATTTTTTTCTGGTCTGTAAAAAGACCCGATTTCAGATATTTATTTTAATTTGGAAGTTATTAATTTCATGCCGCTAGCGAGGCACGATCACCCGCTGTGCGTGGAAGCGATCTTGATCAAATTTTCACGATGCATCCATATTCATTCAAGTATTGTTCGTGCCGAAGCTCAAGTCTCTAGCTTTATAGTTACCAGTGTTATGCATATGGGCGAAGGGGGCGTGGTATCCAAAATTATAAATAAAATTGATAGCTCTTACCATCTCTGAGATGTTCTCGTTCATACGGACAGACAGAGAGACGGACATGGCTATGTCCAGCTTGTCGCCCTGTTCAAGAATATATGTATATACTTTATGGGGTCAGCAATTTCTCCTTCTGCCTGTTTGCTATTTTTTTTAACAAACTTAATATACCCACATGCTATAAAAATTAAGGCGCTAGCATTAAAGGTGCTTTTGTAACTCGAAATTTTGTATTTTGGCTTCCGGTTGCGAAAAGGGGGCGTGGCAAAAATTTAAATTAAACATGATCTATGGGAGATACATATGTACATGCCAAATTTGGTGTATCTAGCTTTTATCGTCTCTGGGAACTAGGTGACACATTAAGGAACGGACGGACTATATCGACTCGGCTGTTGATGCTGATCAAGAATATATACACGCCTTCTTTTGCCTGTTACGCGCATTTGCACAAACGTAATAGACCATTTTGTACTTATTTAAAGTGCAGGGTCTAAATCTGATTATTTTCTAAATTTAAAAATATATATTTGTTAAACTACTGATTAAAATTGAAAAATATAGCGCAAACTAACTTCGGCACGCTCACGCCCTGCATAAGCCGTCTGATATTTAACAGAATTTGTTAGATGTTGGTTTCGATACTATATGGTATATTAATCCGATCCGGCCGGTTCCGACATAAGTACGGCGTGCAGCAAAAAGACACACCTGAACCAAATTTCATCAAGATAGCTATAAAACTGAGAGACTAGTTTGCATAGAAACAGACGGACATTGCTATATACATTTTTCCACTTCAATTTTTTCTCCTTCTGTTTTCTGGTTCTTGTCGACTGACTTGTAGCGACAGAATTTTTGTGCACAGGCAAGAGGAGACAGCAATATCTGAAATCGACATAGAAGAGCACAGCTATATAGGAACGGGAATTTGAGCTCTACAGGTCTTGCGTGTTTTAGGAATTTAACAGCGTCTTTTACTTCCACAGAGTATTTTACTGTCAGGCCCTCCCGAGTAAATGTTATGTTTTACAACTTTTCTTAGAATTTTCAACTGGCTTATCAAGTTTAAAAAAAAATTCGTAAACTCAATCACCAAAAATACAATACCAAGATCTTTAGCATGCATAAAATAGAAGAGAAGATACAGATCGTTGAAGTGAGAATATTAAACTCGCGTTAGAGTTTTTCTCGTCGGTGTACATACATATGTTTCCTTCGAGTTAAAAGAGAGCAGCTGCAATAAAGTGTCTTGACCAATGTGAAAGCCAGGGATTAAGAAAAATGCAGTAAGCTTCGGTGCAGCAAGCTCGACAGTAGGAGACGCTGTACCTTTTGAGTGCAAAGTTTTCACTATAGATTGCTTCAATTTCAAAAAACTTCCATAGATGGCGCCACTACGGAGATATCAGTTGTCAAACACAAAGGACGCTAGCTTCTTTTGCTTTTGCCCGTAACACTGTTAGTTGAATAACTTCCGCGTTTATCATCCGATTTGAATGAAATTCAGGATAGGTTTTGACCATAGTGTATGTATGTATATGTAACAAAAATCAAGGTGCTAGGATTAAAGGTGCTTATGTAACAAACTCGTTCAATTCAAGATATATGTAGATGAGCCTTCATGCCAAATTTGGGGCTTCTAGCTCTTATAGTCTCTGAGATCTAGGTGTTCAAAAAGACAGACAGACAGGCGGACATGGCTATATCGAATCGGCTGTTGATGCTGATCAACAATATATATGAATATACTTTATGTGGTCTACCACGCCTCCTACTGCCTGTTGCGCACATTTGCATAAACTTAATACACCCTTTTGTAACTTTTTAAAGTACAGGGTCTAAACATAAAAACTATTTTTAAATGTATAGCAAAAATTTAAAAAATAAGTAAGAAAAGAATTTAAGCGCGCTACTCGGCACCTCTACCACCTACATCATCCCACTTCTTTTAAATGGTAATATGAATATGCATGTATGAACTTCCAAACAAAGATAACTCAAAAGAGAAAGGGAGAGAGGTCGAAAACTTACTCTAACACAGCACGCACTTACATGCATAGAAAAGCAAGCAACAACAAACCCATTGATGTAAAGAATTGAATAATTTCGTCTATTCTCAGTGTTTAATATCCGATGTTGATGAAATTTTTAGCGTAGGCCCGGACTCTTCTAACCATTACACGTGCCAAGTTTTAATTCTCTAGCTTAAGGTATAGGTAGAGTTAGTGATGCAGAAATATACATTACGTTTGAATTAGTCTATATGCTGCAAAATGCATAAATACATAAGTATATGTATCTTGTATGTTAATGACCTTATTAAGAACAAATGTATGTATGTACATACATACGTATATCTATTCTTCATCAGCACCATGTGCGTCAAAATGTAGACATGTCCGTCCATTTACTGGTGCAATCGGTCAAAAATCAATTTTTAGTACGAAAAACTTTTTGCTTCCTAACATACAGTATTTCAATTAATTGTTTGCAAAATGAAAATAGGCACACAAGCTAAACTTAACCTTAACATTTCATTAATAATGGCACTTTTTAACAATTTTTTTTACATACATATGCATGTATATATTAGTGAATTACTTATGGTATACACAAAAAAAATTAACAAAAATAATAACAATTACATAAATACAAATTAAAAAGCCTAATTAAGTCAAATTTCAAGCTGACAATAAATTGATTGAAAAATGACTAAAAGTTATGAAAAAATTTTTTAAAAAAGGTATAAAGTGCACAATTACCTCCAGTTTTATGAATTAATCATAAAGTTGGGGACTTTGTCGAGTAAAACAAGCCATTGCTCAAAAGAATCGGCTGAGGAATGACGAACTTATGAATAGGACATATTTTCAATGCTGCACACTTGTTTTCTTTTTCATACGATTTGTATGTAGCATGGTTAGGGTAAAATAAGTAAGATCCATAAGTGCAACATTATCGCGATAACCAAGAATTTAAGAAATAGCGTCGTAGTGGTAACAGATACGTATGGGCTTACTTCTGCTACTTCAAGTACATATGTTTGTACATAATAACCTCAGGAAAATATGACAAGTCAACAAGAACATATTACTATAGCTATAGCGCTTATGTCATTTCCTTTAAAAAGGCAGGAAAAGTAAATTTAATTCTTCCCTACAATTGAACTTAATATAATTGTACTTTATATAATATAGAAAATTTACATTTTCGCTGCTCGCTGTTCTAAAGTTTTTGTTGCAATTGGATTATAGCAACAAGAGCGAGTACCAGAGCCATATACTACAAATTTATCTTGAAAGTCAACACCAATGAAGAACACCCCCCATCATCTCCTAGTTATCCCTCTCCTTTAGATTGTTTATTTTAGCATCAAGAGCCACTGTAAGAAATAGTCATCCTAAAAACAAGAAAGCTCTTCATACAAAATTTTAATTTGTATATCATCGTTCCTATGGCAGCTGTATGATATAGTTATCCGATTTTGATCAAATTTTCTAGGGATGTAACAGTGAGTAAGAAATACATTACCTAAAGCGTTACTTCCCTTCAGTGAATCACTCAGTCAGGACAAAGGGTTTTATATATATAGATGTACAGATATGTACTTGAATATATTATATTTGATTTGACCACTTTTCTCTGGAGCCAGGGATAAATTTCCAAGAATATTTCTAGAATTATAAATTTATTTTTGCTTTTCAAAATTTAACGATCGTGGCATTAAGGCGAGATTCTGAAGACATGCGTATGCCTGCTCCTCCATAAAAATTTGATCTTTGGTTTTGCCGCAAGCAACTCGGGCCCATTTTGGATCTAATAGATGGTCACTCGAAAACCCAAGACGCGAATGACAGTAGGGCCTATTTTCTTTTTTGCCCTCATCGAAAAGCAAATCCTGTCCACTGTCCACACATAATGTATCTTTCATAATGTTGCTTGGGGAAAAATGTACAACTGATTGCCCTGAAGTTAGAAATTTGCTTGGTGTCTCTGTTTCAAACGGTTGAGTTTTCTTTCCATATTGTTGTATGTTCACGTTCCAACTAGGAAGTAATGATTTCCTAGCTCGTTTTGATACCGGCGAGTTCATTCTATTATGCGAAAGAGTATTTGAATACTCAAGGTCAGACAAGTTTTCATCGCCGCCTTTGCTGCAGTTGGTCTCAGTATCAATCATCTTCTCCTCGCTAATAATTTCTGCAAGATCCTCGACCAGACTTGACGGGCTGGACGGTACATAAGAGCGACCATCCCGCTTTTTGCCAATGGCAGCAAGAGCATTTTTAAATGGGGTTGGAGTACGCAGACCAATTAAGCCTACAAAGAGTAATTGATGTGAGGAAATGGAAATTTTAAATTAAATTACTTACTTTTATGTGGTGTTTCAATGGATGATGATTCCAACTCTTTCTTGATTTCCATTCCCACGCGATTGTATACTTTAGTTACTGGCGTGCTTGCGCGTAAATTCATATCTTCAAAGGTTGTAAGACAAGGCGACTTTAAGAATTGGCTCGGCGAAAAAGGTAGTGACTTTATGGGTGTTATAATTGGTGACTCTGGCAGCTTGGTTTTAAATTCGCCTTTTTGTTTATTATTTATCGGTACATCAGAATTGTGTTTTCGGGAACGTTTAAGTATGTTAGGTGTGGACCTACTAAGTTTCAGATCAGCGTACTGTAAAAGTGTTTGTGTTGCTATTGATAAACCATTATCATGTCCACTTTGTGGATCACAACTTGCAGCTGAGCTAGCAGCTCCAATAACATCATTACCAGAATCTTTCACAGAATTTTCTTCATAACATGTTTCTATTGCTATATTGGAGTTAGAAGTATTATTTAACTGATTTGCTGAATTGCAATATATAGCTTGACGGCACTTTACGATGCCACCAGCTTTTATTAATGTGATAAGATGAGTTCGTGAGCTTTTTAAATCACCGCCAGTTACTGAATTAAGAGACCTACGTTCAGCATCGTATTTTCGTCGCATTGTTGAATTCCAGTGATTTTTAATGGCATTATCAGTACGCCCGGGTAGAAGTTTTGCAATTTTTGCCCATTGATTTCCAAGCTTCATGTGGGCATTATAAATGATTTTGTCCTCCTCCTCTGTCCAAGCCGTTTTCTTGATATTCGGATTAAGATGATTATGCCAACGCTCTCGACATTGTTTACCAATTCTTCCATTCAGATATCGAGCAATTAGCGTCCACTTCTTGGGACCAAAGCGTCGCACTAGTTCAATAACTTTCTCATCTTCATCTCGCGTCCAAGGGCCTTTAATGAGCTCAGGATTCAGCACTTTCGCCCATCTCTGTTGCACTTGTTGTTCAAGCCTATCCTTAAAGTGGGTTCCAATAATATCCCAGTGTTCGCCATGCTTTTCAACCAATGATTTCAACAAAACATCTTCTGATTTTGACCACCGCTTTCCAAATCCATAGTTTGGATGTCCCGTTGTGGTTTTAGATTGCGTTTGTAATTGTACGTTATCGGAATGTTCATTTAAGCCGATTTCCACTTTGGCCATTTGTAATTGTTGTGTTTCCAATTTAGTAAGGTTAGGTGCCTGTATGTCATCTTCAAGGGTTTCACATTCTTCATTATCATGGTCGGAATATTCGGATGCTTCCGAATCTTCAGATATTGGATGAAACGCCAAGCTCTTTCCAGTACTACCATCTGCCATGTTGCTGATTTTCTTAATGTTTTTGCTACTTATTCATACGCTTACGTGATGAGCAGAAGTGAAAGACTTCAGTGCGCGATGTTCCAAAATGTATGTAATGATGAACGTTTCCGCTGCAGTATAAGCACTTTGCAACAGTGGATGAACCCAGATGATCTATATAATGCGCGCAAATGTCACTAAACGAATTGCTTTGAATTTGTCTTTTACAGCTTAGACACTGCATATACTTTATCGGATGCCGATCACTACGCAACAATGGATGCGTTGCATCACTTTCTGAGAGGTCAAGTTCAGTCGCACTTCCAATTGACGATAACATGAAGTGCTTAAATAATATTCGTTGCAAAACCGGGGATATGTATGTAACGGATTATCCATTTAAACAAATATGAATGTTATTTTAGTAAGGACATCTGTATGTAAGAACAAAAGAATTATTCGTAAAAGGAGATTCTTAATTTGAGTAAGCTTACATTTACATGTGTGTGTATAGTATCCTTGGATTGACAGTATTGTCTCGCTCAATAATAAAACATTTATTTTTGCTTTTCTGCCCTTAACAGAATAAACTAAACGAATTTTAGTTTTTATTTTACCTCCTAAGCACGCATTGACGTTTACAAGACGGCGTCGATTACAATTTGTTATCGAGCAAGGCACCCCATATGAACAGAATTAAACAAATTCAAAGCACGTAAGCTATAAAAATTTTTAGAATATGAAATCGGAACATTAGCTAGTACCCTATGCCAGTACAACACATCTTTACGGAACGTGTGGGAAAGATGGTGGATGTGAAACAGTGATTCCCACTGCCACCCTCCATTTGTATATTTATCGCAGTGTGTCAAAGTGTAAGAGCTAAGCAAAAAAAAATTATATTTAAATACAAAAGGACTTCGAAAATAATTGATGTACTTGACGACTCTGAAACGATATCCCGCTCGACTAGAGGATATCTAATGTACACTCTTGGGTCGTAGCCAAAATATCCTACAAATGGGAGATTCTCTTAGGCATAAGAGAATAAAATATATGCTTTAAAAGTTTATGATTATTAATATAGTTTTTTTATTTAGATGGATGTCACATTGAAGTGAAGCCGTCAGCAGCAGAGGCGGTCGACCACCACAACTATAAAGAGTGGTAGTCTGTTGTGTATTTCAGCTGGTTGACTTTCGGTAAGTTAGTAAATCAAATGATTCAAGCAGATTTGGTAATTTTTTGATATTCAATTCAATTTTTAGGAACAGATTCATGTATGTGAATATTGGTGCTCCAGGTCGCTGGAATGATTCTCGAATATTTCAACGGTCCAACCTCTGCAAGATGTTGGACTCGTGCCCGTTGCTGGAGGAGAAGCCGAGAAAAATATGTGGTATGAATGTTCCCGTGCTTCTCATTGGAAACTCCGCGTTCCGTTTTTCACGGCGACTGATGAAACCCTATCCGTTCTCGTCGGACGCGCCCTTGCACAAGAGGACGTTCAATTACAATTTGTCCCATACAAAGCGCGATGTCAAGAATGCATTTGATCACTTGAAGGCCAGATTATGACTCGTTAGCAAAGGGCTTGGCAGTCATTAAAAAAATAATTAAAACTAAATAAAAATGTATCATTTAGTCGGAAGAGCCCGATAGTAGAATACCCTGGGGTAGTAGAGAACGCCACACGAATTTCCTTCATAAAAAAATATAACAAAAATAACAAAAAAAAAAAATTTAAGAATTTAAGCATGCTTTTGCTGAGACTCGAACCACGATCTCCCGTCTGCCTACGTGGCACCTCTACCACTTGATAACTTGAAAGAGTGACGGAGAGAGGGCGAAAACTCACTCAAACACAGCGTGCACTTACATGCATATGTATATACATATGTACATATGCCTAAACGAACAAGAATAAAGAGAGGGCGAAAACTCACAACAACAACACATTAAATTAAAGAACTAAATAATTGCGGATATCTTCCGTGTTTATTATCCGATCTTGATCAAATTTTCACGATGCATCCTTATTTACTCCAGTATTGTTCGTGCCGAAGCTTAAGTCTCTAGCTTGTTAGTTGCCAGTGCTATTCTATTTTTTTCCAATAATATAAGAAGTCTTCGCACCAAATTTGGTGCTCCTAGGTCTTACCATCTCTTAAATCTCGTTGTTCACACGGACAGACAGACGGATATATATATACTCTATGGGGTCTGCCACGCCTCTTTCTGCCTGTTACATACTTTTTTTTTAAACAAACTTAATATACCCCCAGGGTATAAAAAACAATAAAAATAACGATGTGATCGTTATAGCCTTTTGTGTGTTGCACGCCATTTTGAACAACAACAACAGCGTCATAGATGGGTCGTGGAAAGCCGCAATGGGTGGGGCTGACAAGGAACAGCCGGAACAAAACAAAACGTCCGGTGATTTTATCATCATTTGCATTTGTTAGGTATAAACATAAACACTTACATTAACATATATATAGACTAGCAGCCAACAACAACAAGCTATTGTCGTCGTCATTGTCGTCGTTGTCTTCATGGTCGCCATTTGCGATGTGATCCATCTGCTGATCTGCTTTGTCGAGTTCCACTATTAACTTGCGAATTAATTCATTGATATGCAGTGCAGCTGCAAGAACAACATAAAGTTTTTGATTGAAATTCATTTTTATGCCCTTGCAAAAAATATAATTTTGTCATGAAGTTTGTAACGCATTGAAGGAGGCCTCACAGCCGAGCTGAGTCGATATAGCCATGTCCGTCTATCTGTCTGTTTCTATGCACTCTAGTCCCTCAGTTTTGAAGCTATCTTGATGAAACTTGGTACAGGTCCGTCCTTTTGCTGCACACAGTACATATGCCGGAGCCGGCTGGATTAGACAACTATATCATATAGCTGCCATAGGAACGATCGGGAAAAAATCAACATTTAGTATGAAAAACATTTTAGCTTTTTAAGATATCTCAACCAAACTCACACATTGTGTGTTTGACATAGTTTTATACATCCTTATTAAATTTGGTTCAAAATGGATGACTATATCATATAGCTGTCATATGAACGCTCGGTTCGAAATTAACAATTTAAAAATTTTGTAAAAAAGTTAGCTTGCGCTATATTTTTATACTCTGTAGGTATATTAGGTTTGTTCAAAAAATGATGCGTGGCAGACCCCATAAAGTATATATATTCTTGATCAGGGCGACAAGCTGAGTCGATATAGCCATGTCAGTCTGTCTGTCTGTCCGTCCGTATGAACGAGAGAATCTTAGAGCTAGGAACACCATGAATTAGGTATGAAGACTTCTTATAAATGTACGCAGATCAAGTTTATTTTAAATTTTGGATGCCACGCCCCTTTCACCCGCAATATGAGAAAAACCATAACTCTAGTAATTATCGAGCAAGAGACTTGAGCTTTGGCACGAACGATACTTGAATGAATATGAATGCATCGTGAAAGTTTTATCAAGATCGGATAATAAACACGAAAGATATCCGCAATTATTTAATTTTTTAATCCAATGGGTTTTTGTTGTTGGGAGTTTTCGTCCTCTCTCTTTCAAGTTATCTTTGTTTGGATCTTCATACATGCGTATTCATACTATAGCTCAAGTCTCTAGCTTCATAATTACCAGTGTTATGTAATTGAGGGCAAAAGGATTTGATTTGCTTGCAAGTATAAGAGGCCTACATACCAAATTTGGTGTTCCTAGCTCTTACCATCTCTGAGATCTTTTTGTTCACACGGACAGAAGGGTAGACGGGCAGACGGACATGTCTATATCGACTCAGCTTGTCGCCCTGATCAGGAATACATATATTTCATTACGATCTTATAAATTTATTGGAGGGGCTCTCCTCCTGCTCGCTTCGCTCGCCAACGTCCGGTTCGCTACGCTCGCTGGAATCTCAGGGAGAAATGTGGAGTAAGATAGGGAACACTTCTAACAGATATAGCAAGATCTTATATCATTTCTTATAAGAACGCGGGAACTGTAAATTCAATTCTTCGTTGCAATTGGATTTAAATTAAAAGTACTTTATATAATATAAAGAATACCCATTTTCGCTGCTCGCTGGCTTAAAGTTGGCAATATGTATTATAGCAGCAAGAGCGAGAAACAGTGTCATATGCTGCAAATATATTTTGAAAGTCGCAACTCCAAAGAATAGAAGTCAATGTTCCTTTGGCATCTGATCATACACAATTTTTTTTAAGAATGTAATAATAAACAAGAATTATATAATCTGTTAGTTTGATTGAGACAGTTGTAAAAACAAAAAAATTTTTATACCAAGCAATTTTGACCTTTAACCCCTCATTTTCAACCTCTGACAGTGGGAATAATAAAAAAATCATGTCTTATTGCACGAAAATTTTGTTTCAGCAATGTTGTGTGAAAATTTCAACTCGATATCTTAATCCGTTTGGCCTACAGAGTGATGATTCAGTCAGAACAAAGAGTTTTATATATATAGATAAGGAACAATATGCCGCAATTAAAAAAGATGTCAGCTAGTGCACGGTCTCAAAGACTTAGACAAAGCAATAAGCTAAATAGAGAGGAACAGTATGTAGATACAGAGCGCCAATTAAATTCACTCCCTCAAAGGATTCGCAGAGCAGTCAGTGAGAATAGAGTTGAGGAACAAGTTAGAAATACAGAGGTACGTTCACAATTTAGGAGATGTGTGCGGATTAGGCAAAGGCAAAGGGAGCGAGTAGCAGATAATGTGCACTGATCGACTCAGAGGCAGGATCCAAAAATTAGGCGGAGGGAGCGGGTATCAGATGCCGAAAGTAGGCAAATTATTAGGCAAGGTTCTGAGGAGAGGGAGCGCGAGCAGGCTGCTAATACATTGTGTTCATCTATTCGTAGGTATAATCCAGAGGTGAGACAGAGATAGCAGGCATTAGACGTCCAATACAGACAAGTCAGTAGACAGGATTCCGAGGATAGAAAACACGAGCAGGCAATAAATGCATTGTAAATATCGATTTAATGGTAGGATTCAGGGATAAGGCAAATAGAGCGGAGAAGAGACGCTCTGCGTAGATATGAAGTTAGAAAGAGCGCGTTAGTAAGAAGGCTAAAACAAGTGCGCAATACCGCTGCTCACTCAGCTCATAGACAGAATACTCAGAATAGGACCATATGAAAGAGAAATCGATAGGATTAATAGGTCACTGGCTCGGGCTGACCCAGATCGCGAATTAATTGAGAGAGCGCATAATACAGCTTAATACAAGGAGTGCTCGGATTTTGCTGATTTAGCTAGAAATATTAGCCAGAGGGTAAGCCAGTATAGAAGTATCTTCCAAAGTGGACCAGCTGAAAACAGGCGTAATGACATTTGTCATAAGCAGGAACGAGCAAATTTCGTTGACCAGCAGGCACAACCTAGAAGGAGTTTGTTAGACATTTAAGCAGATCATTACAACAAAACCATTAAACCGTGTTTGTGTTTACTGTAAAGACTTGTGGCTTCTTCACCAGATAGACCGACCTAGTACAGACTATTTCCTTTTGCAAATCTTGTAGTCGAACTATCTGTACAGGCAGAAAGCCGAATAATTGCATTACGAATGGTTTTTATTTCGCATAACTTCCTGAATGTCTGAAAGTCTTAGAGCCTTAGAGGAAAGATTAATTTTTCGCAGGCTACCTTTTATGATTATTAAGTCATTAGATTATGAGAAACATAAAAGTGTAGTTAATGTGTCAATTCCAGTTGCGAGTGTAGTTACTTCTCTTCCTAGGACTTTTAGGGATGCAGAGGTGATTCGGATTCACCTTAAACGTAAGCTAGAATATAGACACAGTTTTCTGGTAGATACCATAGTCCGTCCCGAGTTTTTGATGAAATTAAGTATTTAGTTTACACTGAGCTTTACAGAAAGCATGATATTAGGATTATTGAGGAATGGTTGATTTCATTTACATCTGAAGAGAAACCATTTATTGCATCAGCAGGAGATATAGATTTAGTTAGGGAAATGAGTAATAAAGTTTCAGATCCAAATGTAGAACAGGCTGCTCATGAAACACAATGTTTCGATATAGAGGGTTTAGATGGTTCTAGGTTAGCAATAGCTCCGGGGACCCTGATTGTGATTCAGACGAATTGTCTTTTCCCAAGTGTCGAAATCTATACGAAAATAGTTAGGTCTGAGCTAAGAAATTCTGATGGAAGGGCTTGTAGAGTAGACAAACTATTTCACAATCTTACGAAGTTACAGCTAATTAACTTTAGGAATAACTATTCAATCTGTTCAAGGAAGCACAGCGCCTCCCGGGGCATAACTGCAAGGACAGCCCTTAATGATGATGAGGTAGATAAACTAGTTCAATTCGATGAGGGCTATAGGATTCTTAATAGCATTCGCTCGTCTCCAGCTCATTGGGAATCAGAGAAGAAGGATATGGCTATGATTCGCCAATTCGGCATACCTTCTTTCTTCGAACTGCTGAGAGTAAATGGTTAGTACCAAATATACAATCTGTATTTGGTTAAGATATCTTAAGGAACAAAAAAGTTTTCCATACTAACTGTTGATTTTGAACCGATCGTTCCAAAAGCAGCTATATGATATAGCAGTCCGATGTGAACCAAATTCGGTAAGAATGCATGAAACTGTGCACATAATGTGTGAGTTTGGTTTTTCATACTAAATGTTGATTCCGAACTGATCGTTCCTATGGCAGCTAAGTATATGATTAAGTGATCCGATCCGGTTCCGGCATATGTACAGCTTACAGCAAAAAGACGGACCTGTACCAAGTTTCATCAAGATAACTTCAAAACTGAGAGATTAGTTTGCATAGAAACAGACAGACAGACGGACGGATAGACAGATAGACGGACGTGGCTATATCGACTCAGCTAGTCGCCCTGATCAAGAAAATATATACTTTATGGGGTCTGTGAGGCCTCCTTCAATGCGTTACAAACTTCGCGACAAAATTATAATACCCTCTTCAAGGGTATAAAAATAGCAAGCCAGGCAATCTAGGTAATTATTTGTATAACATATGATAACAACATAATATAAGTAACAACAAGAAATATCATAGGCATTGTATTAGCAGGAGTGGGCTAAGAGGTGATGCAGGGGAAGAAGTGGGTGATCATGTCAAGACTCGATTAAGAAGAACTTGATCCGTACTGTGGTTCGGTGACAGGCAGAAGCTAGGCGTCGAGTTACGCAGCTTGGATGATCCCCAAGCCATTCCGCTTGTAATCTGTCACCAATTTTGGGTACTTTGAGATCGCGCTAAATATCGCTGATTCTGAACGTCACATTGGCACATTTATCGGCAATGATGCACAAGTCCCAATGCTTCGCCTAATCCTGAAGCTGTTTTTTGTGAGTACTGCTGTGTCGTCGGCGTATGTCGCGATTAACGTATCCTCTTCGTCCACTGCTGTGATTGCATTGTGAGTTGGCATGCCCGAAGAGAAGATTGAGTATAGGGTGGGGTCTTACATACTGCCTTTTGGAACGCCCGCTTCTATTAATTTAACAGAAGACTTGTGCCCATCGATCGTTACACTGAAAGTGCGTCCTTCCAACAAACTCTTTACAACCTGGAACAGCTGTGGTGTTAAGATGATCTTGGCTTTATGCAGAAGTCCAGAATGCTTGCTCTATGTCCAGGAATGCAGCGACCGCGTACTCGTTCTCCTCCAGGGCCTCCAACGCAAAGTTGACTACTCTATGGATTTGTTCTGGGGTGCCATGTTGTCTGCGAGATCCGAACTCAAATTTTGGGATGGCAATTTTGGAATGCTCGACATTGAGCATTCTGTTAAGGATCAACCTCCATTATCTTGCCAAGTGACGGAAGTAGACTGATCGATCTGTATTAGTCCACATTTGTTGGTTGTTTTCCTGGTTTCAGTATCATTATTATGTTCGCAGACTTCCAGGCTTTGGGAAAGTATCCCACTCTTAGTATGATGTTAACAATAAGAACCAGAAGCAGCAAAGCTTGATCTGGCAGGAGTCTTATGGTTCTGTTATCCAATAAAATTCTCCCCAGGAGCTTTCTTGGGTTTCAGACACCAGATGTTTTACTTCATCCAGCTTGACAGGATCTGCAGGTAAAACCATTTGGAACGGAGGTCCCAGTGACACTGCAAGCGAGTAAGCTGTCAACTCGGATTTGTTTTCTGTAAAGGATTGTGGTCTGAAGACAGTTCATGCAGCGTTCGGTCACAAAAAAAATCTAGCGCTGATGGTGAAACTAGGGAGTTATAGGAGTAGAAAGTCGGCTCCCACGTAGCTTGAATTTGATTCTGGCAGTTCGCTATGACTTCCTGCAGCAATATACCTCTGTAGCAAGCTCTCAAGTTGCCCCACCAAGGACTCGCCAACAATCAGAAAATGACACTGAAAGTGCAGAGTTTAGAGCAGCCGTACATCGTCTTCGCAATGGTAGCGGTTACATTAAAGAAAGGCAGAGCCCACGGATAATAAGATACACAAGGTTTAATGTTAACAAGATAGGCAGAATTATTTTAGGGGAATAGTCATGTTATATTATCCGTGAACAAATGAAGGAAGATTTAATAGGTGGAAACTGCGAAGAGTTTTGTTGTTAAAATCAGAAGCTAAAGAAGTAAGTCGTAGAAAATATGTGTTCGATTGCAAAAATGATAAGGAACATAATTATGATCAGGCAGAAATATATTATAGATTTGGGGTTTTAGGAGTATGTGAAACATATTCTCAACTAAACCTTTTAAATTTAGATGCAAATGACGAAACGCCCGATTTCTCTGAAAACAATGGCTGGTTTGTACTTTAACACCCGCGACTTGCTTGGAGGAGATGATCATGTCTCTCAGA
Organism: Drosophila putrida; assembly: GCA_037043535.1. Taxonomy (NCBI): domain Eukaryota; kingdom Metazoa; phylum Arthropoda; class Insecta; order Diptera; family Drosophilidae; genus Drosophila; species Drosophila putrida. The sequence continues at coordinate 114,293 of JBAMBI010000458.1, forward strand.
AAAGTTATCTCACCCATGTGTTACAAAATTTTATGATTGACTCGCCATTTGATGAATTTTTAGGACGCGGTGCTAATGTAGGTAAGATTCGACTCATTTCGGTAATGATTTAATAATAGAAGAGGGTCTACTCGACTGTTCTACTCGCTATTCATTCAATTTTTAGCCTTCCCTCTGGTCAATCTGGTCGAATTAAAGTCCTTTCAGAAGATGTTTTAAATACGCTACATTCGAGATTAATCGATCTCAAACTATTAATTATTGACGAGATTTCCATGGTAGGTATCAGAATGTTTGGTTATGTAGAAAGTTAAAACTGAACAGAATTTCAACCATCCGATACATTTCGCATGCTAAAGATTTAGTTAAGGATAGTAATTTAGAAGAGAACAAAAGATCTTGAATTTTGGAGTTAGTTAAGGGCTTCAAAACTACAGAAACCCAACGCTTGTGTCGTTCGCTCATTTTAAAGACCACAGCAAAATATATGATGGCTGTTATTGTAGATACAACAGATAATTAAGTCAATAAAGCAACAGTTATATTTAGACAAATCTATTTAGATTCAAACAGTCATTTTGTTACAAAGATAGAGTAGGAAGAGAAGCTCGTTTAAAGTATAGGAATATCCCTCACCCAACGTGGACGCCTATGAGAATGTTTACATAGACCCCAAACAATTTCCAGTTGTACCTGCAGAAGGTATCAAGGTCAGTGGGCAACCTTTAATAATAACGTGGCGGTCCACATAGCTAACAGCATAGACCGAGGAGCATTATACTATGTCAACCTACATATGGTATAATGCTGTCCGTCTGTCTGTCCGTCTGTTTCTATGTCTAGTCTCTCAGTTTTAAAACTATCTTGATGAAACTTGGTACAGGTCCGTCCTTTTGCTGCACGCAGTACATATGCCGGAACCGGCAGGATCGGACAACTGTATCATCTAGCTGCCATAGGAACGATCGGTTCGGAATTAACATTTAGTATGAAAAACTTTTTGGTTTCTTAAGATATCTTAACCATCACAGATTAGTATATATTTGGTATAGTTTCAAACATCCTCAACATATTTGGTTTAAATCGGATTACTATATGATGTAGCTGCCATAGGAACGATCGGTTCGAAATCAACATTTAGTATAAAAAACTATTTTGTTTCTTAAGATCTCTTAACCAAACTCACGAATTGTGTGTTTGATACAGTTTAATACATCCCTACCAAATTTGGGCCAAATTGGATTACTATATCATATAGTTTCCATAGGAACGAACGGTACGAAATCAACATTAAAGAAATTTTGTAAAAATTCTGGCGCCAAAGTTAGCTGGCCCTATATTTTTTTCCTTAAGTTTGAGCACATTGGTACGCACTCGCATGATAGCAAATGTCAATTAAATATCTCGTTATATATCCATTTATATAGTACTCTTGTCATGAGTGATTCACTGATTCTTTGGGACATCACGCTGTAGCCCATTCGGTAGTATTGCTTTGTTTCTTAAGCTATCAAACACAAACTCAGTCACTAAATATTTTATAGTTTTGCCAAATATTTCTTGTTTGATTTGTGAAAAAGTTCGTCCTTGAGACTGTTTCTAACTAAAGAATTCAGCATCATGTAAATTGTTTAAGCGCAAGACTTTTCGAATAAGTTTAGCTATGATATATGTAGGTGATGCGAAGTATAACGTTTTAAGCTTATTCCTGCAACTTGTTAGATTTTGATTTGCTTCAGATTTGGTTCTTTCGATCACAGATGTTCACATACCCTGTTTATACGGAGGGAAAAGTGTAAACACATTTCACGTATTTCTTTGAAAAAATTCGGGCATAAACACTATTACATGTATTTGAGCTACACACAAAAGTTGACTGTGAATTCAGCCAAAATGCGTGTAATGAGACGCAGCAAAGTTATCGTTTTTTTTTAAGTGTGTGGCAACATTAAAAATAATAAATCAGCTGCGTCAGTGATAAAGAGAAAATCTAAACCCCATTTAATTAATTAAATAGAAAATGGAATAAGAAAATATAAGAGCGTTATGGACTGAGAGTGAACACCTTCCAGCTTGACAACATCTTAAGCAAGCTGGAAACAAAAAAAAATCCCACAAACAGCATCTATAAAGGAATTTCAGATGCCTTGAAAGCGAAAAATATGTTCAAGAGCACTGAGCGAGTGAAAAGTACATTACGAATGTTAAAAAAAATTATTTTGAAGTGAAGCGGTGCAATGCGGTCAGCGGCGCTGTAAGCAAATCATGCTCTTATTTTGCCGATCCAGATGAAATAATTTTGCAGCTTCCATTATGTTATTTACACTCTTCTTTAAACAGCTGCTTAGAAGCGGACTTTGCATTTTTAAAAATTTTCAAGTCTGGCAGCTCTGTTTGTCTTATTACGCGAAAAAGTCGTGTGCGGTATAAACAGGAGCAACTTTTATTTCGCGAGTTTAGAAATACGTGAAATAGTCCGTATAAACGGATGTTCACAGATGTTTACAGATGTTCACAAATGTTCACAGATGTTCACAAATTTGGAAAATTTGGCAGCACTAGAAGTTACAACGAAATCAGCTCACAAATACCACGCTTGATGTGTTTTTATTCTGCTGATTTTTAAATGCAACGTTGTATAGTGGGATTCTACACATTAATGCGTTCCCTCCTGTTGGGAAGTTAAGGTGACCCACGTCACTTGCTAAACAATATCATAGGTTTACTTGTTGGTGCGACTGCTTTGCTAGCTCACGCAAAGATTAAATCTTGTTTTTTGCTCAAAAAATTGGTAAAATTCACAAATTAAAAAAATTTTAGAGTGCATCGCGTTCAAAAAAGTGCAGCGTACCATAAATTTCAATAGATGGCGCCACTACAAAAATGTCAGTTAATAAACACAGAGGTCGCTAACGTCGCTTCTTCTTCCTTTCGCTTGTAACCTTAGGTGTGTTCACTAGGCTAACTTGCTCCCCGACAATTTTGGTGTAATTTTTGTCTGGTGACCGTTAGTGCAACTGAATTATGATACCAAATTTTAGGTATCATTATAAATGAGCATTTGAAAACAAAACAAAAGCATATATTTGTAGTTACCTGGGTACTAGTGTCAGTTCGCAGTCGATCGAGAATTTTTTTTTAACAAATAACTTTTGCTTGAAGAAAAGTCAACTAAATACGACAAAAAAATTTCTCAGGAAACCACATTCTTATCTAAATTTCAAGAGCTCAACGTTTAAGCGACCGACACAGCCAGGTCGTTTTGGAATATAGCTTCCAGCTCTTCAAAAAACTTCCACTTTGTCTCTGCTTCAACAATGCTTTTTTTTAGACCCAGTACTTTATAAAATTATAAAAGGGAAAACAGGCAGAAGGAGGCATGGCAGACCACATATTATTGATCAGTATTAACAGCCGAGTCGATATAGCCATGTCCAATAGTCGGTCCGTCTGTCTGTCTGTCTCTCCGTTTGTCCCATTTTGTGTCACCTAGATTAAAGAGACTATAAGAGCTAGAGACACCAAATTTGGCATGTACGTTCATCCATATCTTGCATTGCACGGGATTGTTTTAAATTTCTGCCATGCCCCCTCCGCTCCAGGAAATTTAAAAACAAAATTTCAGTCGAATTACAAGAGAACCTTTAATGCTAGCGTCTTGATTTTTGGTACATATAATATATACTCTATATATATACATATATGGTCCGAACTTGTCCTGAAAATTTTCAATCAGATGATAAGCACGGAAGTTATTCAATTAACAATGTTACGTGCAAAAGGAAGAAGAAGAGACGCTAGTGACCTCTGTGCTTATCAACTGATATCTCCGAAGTGGCGCCATCTATTGTAATTTCATGGTACAATAAAAGGGCACTCGAAAAGTACAAGGTCTCCTACTTTCGAGCTTGCTTCACTGTAGCCTACTGCATTTTAGACCCTTAAAAAAAGTACTAAAGGGTCTATTACGTTTGTTCAAAAAAATGTGCGTAACTGGCAGAGGAGGCGTGGCAGACCCCATAAAGTATATATATTCCTGATCAGCATCAACAGCTGGGTCGATATAGCCATGTCCGTTTGTCCGTCTGTCTCTTTTTTGAGTTCCTAGATCTCAGAGAATATAAGAGCTAGAGACACCAAATTTGGCATGTATGTACATCTATATCTTGCATTGAACGAGTTTGTTTTAGATTTTTGCCACGCCCCACAGTGGGGAAATTAGGGCGTGTCACATTGCAAAAATCATTTTTTCGATGCCAGCAATCATAAAAGTAATTCATGCATCCGATAGAGAGTTCTCCACAGATTAAGGATTCAAAAGGATTTTAAAATCAGGTAAAAATTGTGGGCGGTAAAAATTAAGTTCTTCGCCAATCTACTTTTCGTACCGGAGAAGTCTGAAAAGTACACTAAAATAGGGCTATTTTTGACTTTTGATAGCATATAACTTACAAGCTTTTACGAACTTTTGGGCCAAATTTTGTAAATAGGTAGAGGGAATATTCCTCTAACTAACCTATATACCTTTGGCCGATCTTGCCCGATTACAAGTTAAATGAATAAAACTGACGCAACATCGCAATAAAAGCGCGCGGCAGGCTGGTGGAAGAAGAAGAACACAGTTCAATGAAAATGCGTTCTCGCTGTGGCTGTTTGTCAATATTGCGATATAATGAGTTATTTTAACCCGCACCTCTTTTATAACCTTAAAAAAGGTTATTATTAATAAGTTTTCTACCACTTTAGGGTACTATGGCAGGAAAAGTACATACAACATGAACGCACTTGGTATGAACTTGTAATTTGTCTTTGAATTGATGTTACTACCTACATACATATATGAAAATTACTACCTATATGAGTTAAAAATATTTGTGTTTTTGTGTGTTTTTACCAAGATAGAAAAAGGATATATATAATGGCTTACATTCAATGTTAGCTATCAGTTGATTTTTTACATAGCCATTACATATCGCAACCCGCTTTTTAGTGAACCGAATTTCTACATATATACTTATAATTCAGAAGAGTAAATTGATCCTATGGCTTTAAAAAATTTAACATGTATGGGGCTTTTCAATAGCAGTGATAACACTGATAAATTTACGTTGAAAATGTTAAATAAATTAGATGTTTAGATGAAGTAGATAATTGAAATGTATCCCAAGATGAAACTTAATCCTACGTTACATAGGATTTTGTCTCATGGCAAAGAATTTATTGAGTATCAGTGTTTACCAATTGAAGAGCTGTCTGAAAAAGCCCAGTAATGCACAAACAAAGACTACAAAAGTTTAGATACTCAAATACTTGCAAAATATCCAGGATTAGACAGAATGAAGACCTTTTTAATATGCTGGCAGCCTGTTCAGAATTACTCGTATCAGAGTTAAGGCACGTAAGATCGTGAAAGGATTTGGAAGAAAGAAATTATAGTTCCGAAATGTTAAGTTTATTGGATATTAATCCCAATGTTGAGGAATATTTTGAAGAAAATCAAAAATAAAATATTTTATTCAGTCGGGAGATCCCGACAGTAGAATACCCTGAGGTAGCAGAGAACGCCATTCAAATTTAATATTAATTATATTTGTGTTTCGTATTTGTGCTGTCTGTTTTGTATTTAAAAGTCTAAGCAACAATGAGCACGCGATTTTCAAAATAACTGAATAAAAACATAAAAAAAATTATAAATGCATAAGAAATATTAAACAAAAAAAAATTTTAGTATGCTTTTACTGGGATTCGAACCCAGGTCTCCCGTTTGACTACCTGGCGGCAACTCTATCACTTGATAACTTGAAAGAGAGAAAGAGAGAGGGCGAAAACTCACAACAGCAATAACAACAACACATTAAATTAAAGAATTCAATAATTGCGGATATCTCCCGTGTTTATTTTCCGATCTTGATCAAATTTTGACAATGCATCCATATTTATTCAAGTATTGTTCGTGCCTAAGCTCAAATCTCTAGCTCGTTAATTGCCAGTGGTATCCTTATTTTTACTTTGTGAGCGAAGTGGGCGTGCCATCCAAAATTTGAAATAAACTTGATCTGCGTGCAAGTATAAGAAGTCTTCTCACTAAATTTCGTGCTTCTAGGTCTTACCATCTCTGGATCTCGTTGTTCACACGGACAGACGGACACACAGACGGACATGGCTATATCGACTCAGCTTGTCGCCCTGATCAAGAATATATATACTTTATGGGGTCTGCCACGACTCCTTCTGCCTGTTACATACTTTATATTTTTTAACAAAATTAATATACCCACAGGGTATAATATATTATTTAGTCGGGAGGGCCGACAGTAAGTCAGAAGTATAGACAGAAGTATAGAGCGCCGCCTTTGCTTGCGCTTATATTATTATTTTATTATACACACACGCAAAATCAGAATAAATTTATAAGGTCGTAATGAAAACTACGTTTTATATTAATTTATATTGTAGCAAATCGTTACAATTAAAATAACACACCAACCCATTCGAAACTCTCGCAACGTACTAAAGAGTCACAAAGATGCGTGGAAATCGACAAATCTGTAGCGGCGTAGTCAATATGATCAACAGGATGCAATCCTCTATGAACATTAAACTTTTGTAATTAAAATTACAGGCTACGCCTTTGTATTGGCACGTGGCAGAATGAGAACGCGATCATCAGTAGAGAGTGAAGAAAGAGAGAACAAGTGCAAAACGAGAGCAATAGAGAAATGAATCAATGCATGTGTGCTTTGCATGTATTCATATATCGTACGTATGTAAAAATGTGCGTGTAAGGCTTGCCGGTTGCTTGCTGGTTTGCCAATGTAAAAAACAGGCAGCAACAAAATACCTGACGCGAGTCTTTCAGTGCAGAACATATAGGCATTTTAGCTTACCAAAAAAAGTTTTCTTTGTAGCTCACTGCGTTAGAGTGCCCGACTCTAACGCATGAGGTCCCGAGCTCGAATCCCACGTAAGTCTGGTTATTTATAAAGTATTCAACAATGTAATGTACTAATAATAAATAATACGCGATAATTGAAATAAATTTAAACTTAATTGGCCATTTTAAAAAAACATAAATTTATATATAATTAAATAAATTAAATAATATATAGCGAAAATTTTGTTTTTTTTAGTTATCCTGAGGAAAAATGGTAGGGAATTCCCGGGGAATTCATGTGGAAAATGGTAGGGAATTCCTGGGGAATTCATGTGGAAAAATGGTAGGGAAAATGCCAAGGAAACCATTAGGTTTCTCTCCTCGACGAGCGTCCTAGGAACTCCCCGTGTTAAATTCCCGAGGGATTTTCATGCCAAGGAAACCATTAGGGATTTTCATGCAAAGGAAACCATTAGGTTTCTCTTCCGACGAGCGTCCTAGGAACTCCCCGTGTTAAATTCCCGAGGGATTTTCATACAAAATCCCCCCACAATCCTCGCGTGGTCGGAACTAATCCCCGCGCTTTCCCTAAGATAACCACAGGGAGTCGAACGACTGGGAAACTTAATATACCCACATGGTTTAATAAAGGAATATGTGTATTCGTTAGACATTTTTTCAAACATCACTGAATTATATTCATGTTAGTACTAGCAGCGTGAGTACCCAAGCAATCAGCTGACTTTGGATGCGGCAAAGGCAGTAAAAAAGCTCTTCTCATTTTTTTTTGCGTGACCCCTTACGCAGCCGAAAAATTCCACCTAGTGGAAACTCGGTGAGTATTTCGCATTTCAATTTTTGAAGCTGAATTAAATCAGTATGCAAAACGGGTGGGTTCTGCAATTCGCTTAAATATATTCAAATTTTAAGCAGATCAAAAACATGATAGAGGAATAGTCATTTTGTTACAAATTTTGTTCAAATCGATGATATATAGCCAAAAAATGATAAAAAAAAAACAGCAATTTTTTTAGCTTTTTCGCTTAAAATTTCCGAGATGCTACCGGTGAAAAACAGCTCTTTCTACTTCAAAAAAGTTGGCAGCCCTGGTTTCCGGTAATATACATACAGCTTAGAGTTTTTTTTTGTTGCAGCTTAATTTAAAGAACGTAGACTCAAATTTCTACTGAATTAAACTAAGTTTGCAATTCCCGAAGGGTAAATCGCGTGTTATTAGGAAATAAAATATAAATGCCGCAATGTCTGTATATAGCAACAAGACGGGCATCAAGTCCAGTTTAAAACCCTACTGCAGCGACAATATTAAACGCGCCAAAACAGCAGTGCTTAACAAGGTGCGATTTACAACGCCCAAAAAAATGGGTATTATAGAGTCGGTTCGAGTTGCGCTAGAGGAGAAAAATTTTCATTTAATTAAGGAGTTTGCATACTTTATTCTCATGGCTGATCTCTGTGTAAGTTATTAATTAAGGACAATACTACAGTTTCCGTGGCGCCACGATACAATGAGGGATTTTAGTAAAACTCGTCAAAATACGACGAATAAAATTAACTTTTTTGATTTTGGAACGATATCCATGCAAACTGCCTAGCATGCTAGCTTTCCTTTACAGTGTGTAAGAACGAGACAACATTTGTTTAGCAGTGCATTTTTGAACTAAGATCTGACACCACGGAGACCGTAGATTCCTCATAAAATTATGCAGTTTCACAATGAAAATTTTTGAATTTAAAGGATGAGGACATTGTCATAATAATGAGAGATGCACGAAAAATTGTCCATAGTTTAACTTCGGACTTTGCCGATATTGTTAAAGCACTTTTGTCTATTGACTGGAGGAATCGCAGCACAGAGGCTATTCAGGCCTACTCCAAATTCACTGTCGAAGTTATGGTTGCCCATATTGTCCACATTGATATAGGTATAAGCAAGTTAATTTTGAACTGGATACCCCATTATCGAACGTCCGCAGATTGGACCAATGGATCTCCTTCGAAACGTTTGCATGCTGATTTGGAAACTGTGCATGGTATGCTCAATCGCATACTTACTGCCGTGCCAATGGCTTTTGATTTGGTCATCGACACGATTACAGCCAAGTTTCCCTACTTTAAAAAACCAGCTCATGTCACCGCCGGATATGTACACAACGTTTTGTTGCTTATGAAATCCAAGCCGGTATATGAGGATCTGTTGCTGCAGCTAGTTTTGCAGAAGTAAGTTTTTTTTAACATTAACTTTGTTAACAATTGACTATTTGCAACAATTTGACAGACTGCTTATACTAGACGTAAATGTTCCACGTGATGAAATCGAAGAACTCAGGGATATGGTCGATAAGGAGGAAATTGTGTTGTTCCCGGTGGACAACGTAAAGACTCACCCTCAAGCACTTAATCATCATATCGGGCAAGCGTTGGATATATGCCTACTAAAGCTTTTTAAGTTTCTTGACGATAAGTTTCGTCCATTTAACGGCATTGATGGTCAGCGTCCGGCAAATCGCCGATTTTTCAAGACCTTCATGCAAATATTTGATGAAGTACTGCTGCCAAGTCATAACCCACATCATGTTCAGTTCGTCGTCTTTTATGTATGCAGCACTCGTCTAGTATTTTCAGAAGCCTTTCTTAGTTCACTTTGGCTTAAAGTGCAGAATCCCAAAGAATCGTCAATTATACGTCATGTCGCTGTAAGCTACATAGCCAGCTTTTTAGCACGTGCTAAGTTTGTGCCATTGAGGTGAGTTAATTGCATGTTGTATCAATGAGCTTTTAGCCAAGAAGCAAGTTATTTAACCAATTGCAGCACCATCATCAACTATCTCAAGGAGCTAAGTAACTGGGCACATGCCTATATAAATGATTCGGATGAGTTTAGTAGTAAAAGCAGTTCATTTAAAGCCAACATGGTATTCTTTTCTGTTTGCCAGGCCATATTCTATTTGATTGCATTTCGTGCGCGTGATTTGACCATCAACAAAAAAAGTAAGTATTTTTGATTTAGAACACTATGGTCCATTTTTCAATGTCTATATAAGGTCTTAAATAACTATCCGAATGATAAACTAACGTAAAATCTATAGAAACTAAAGTCGAATTCAAAGATATATATCAAGTAAAGCTTATTAGGCCATTGAAAGAATGTGCCTTATTTAATAATTTATTAATGTATTATTCAATTATCTCTGTTTGGATCTTCATACGTGCATATTCATATTATACAAGAAGTGGCATGGTGTTGGTGGTAGATGTGCCGAGTAGTAGGCAGACAGGAGATTGTAATTTGTTTTTGTTTTGCTATGACCTTAAATACAAAACAGACAGCAGAAATACAAAACACAATAATAATTAGAAGAAAATACGAGTGGCGTTCTCTACTACCACATGGTATTCTACTGTTGGGCTCTCCCGACTGACTGATATATTTTTAACGTGACGTAAAAGGGATTCAAAACATAACCGCTTACTGATTGGGAGGAATGTTACTCGTCATTTTCTAGAACGTCTTTTGGAGAATATGATTTGCGGGGATCACTGTTTCTCGGCCGGAAATTATCCGGAATCAAAAGTCTTTAAAAGTTAGTGAAAGAACTGTTGAATTCTGCGTTCCTTGGACCGTTTTATTTATTTATTTATTCTTATATTATTTCCTTGCAGAGGGTATTATAATTTTGTCACCAAATGTGTCACGCATTGAAAATATATTCTTGATTAGGGCGACGAGCTGAGTCGATAAAGCCTTGTCCGTCTGTCCGCCTGCTTTTATGAAATCTAGTCTCTCAGTTTTAAAGGTAATGATAGCTTTTAAAGCTTAATGAAACTTGGTAAAGGTCCGTTTTTTGCTGCACGCAGTACATATGTATGTCGTAACTGGGCCGATTGGATCACTATAGCATATAGCTCCCATAGGAACAATCGGTTCGAAATTAATTTTTAGAATGAAAAACTTTCTTGAGATACCTCAACGTCCCAGATATTGTGTTTAGTACATTTTTATTTAGACTGAACAAATTTCATATATGTAACTTCCATAGAAACGATCGGACCGAAATAACATTTAGTATGAACAACTTTTTATTTTCTCAAGGTTTCTTAACCATGGGAACGATCGGTTCCAAATCATCTAACAAATTTTGTAATTAGGGTAAAGGGCATGGCTCATCCAAAATTACTGATAGCTCGGGACCCTCCTAATCTGGTTGTAACTTTGATTTATTTATGTCGTTTGTTTTTTACATTTTTGGGCGAGGGCCTGTCAAACAAAATTTAAAATAAACTTGATATGCGAATATAAGAAGTCTTCTTACCAAAGTTGGTGCTCCTAGGTCTTACCATCTCCTAGATTTGTTAGTTGATATGGACAGACAGACAACAGTTATTTGAATTTTGGCATTTCGGCCCCGAAATAAAAAAATTTTGTTTCGGTAATGGTTTCAGTGACGGCTACGAATTTCATTCACATAATAACTGTTAACGGTTACGTAGTGAATCCTTGATAACCAAGAATGAAAACAAACACCAATGTTAAAAACAGTAACAACAAAAGCAACAAAAATAAAACAAACGGCTAGATCGATTCTTTAGCTACTCGGTCGGTTTCGTTCTTTGAATTCAAAAGTGGTTTTAGCATTAAAAATGTGGCTCCAAGCTTGTATTGCTAGAGCAGTTAGCAAAAGCTGTTTACCACGCCTTTTGCTTCTTGCTCTGAGGTGTTTTGTGTGTTTGTTGTTATTGATATATTGATATCATCGACACATTAATATGTTAACACCATGAGTCAACAATAGCACTCTATAGAAAAGAAAATACAATGTTTATTAATGGTTTTAATATTTGTTATTTTGTGGAATTATCAAAACACTTAAAGATAATATGTAAAAAATAACAAGCTAACAGAATTGATAAATATTTGTATACCCTGGAGGTATATTAAGGTTGTTCAAAAAAAAGTATGTAACAGGCAAAAGGAGGCAGGGCAGACCACATAAAGAATATTTATTCTTGATCAGGGCGACAAGCTGAGTCGATATAGCGATGTCCGTCTGTCTGTCCGGTTGAAAAACGAGATCTCAGAGATGGTAAGACCTAGAAGCAGCAAACTTAGTGAGAAGACTTCTTATACTTGCACGCAGATCAAGTTTATTTCAAATTTTTGATACCACGCCCCCTTCGCCCACAAAGTAAAAAAGGATAGCACTGGCAATTAACAAACTAGTGACTTGAGCTTCGGCACGAACAATACTTGAATAAATATGGATGCATCGTAAAAATTTGATCGAGATCGGATAATACACAAGGAAGATATCCACAATTATTTAATTCTTTAATTAAATGTGTTGTTGTGAGTTTTCGCCCTCTCTCCCTCTCGCTTTTCTTGTTCGTTTAGTTTTCTAGTTTTTAGTTTTTCAAGTTATCAAGTGGTAGAGGTGCCACGTAGGCAGACGGGAGAATCCCAGTAAAAGCATGCTTAAATTCTTAAATTTTTTTTTAATTTCTGTTATACATTTAAAAAAAAAATTTAGAAGAAAATTTGTGTGCCGTTCTCTACTACCGCAGGGCATTCTACTGTCGGGCTCTCTCGACTGAATGATATATTTTTTTAAATCACTTTGGTAATATTTATTTATATTGTTTAGATTTAACACTGCTAAACAGTTTGTAGTTGTCTCGGCTAGCAATGTGCCACTTTAATCCACTCCGTCATTGCCTGCCATCGGTGGCCACCACGTTTGCGGATGTCATGCGAACTTATCAGTTGGCGTATTGTCACACTGTGCTGGAGCGCAATGCGCGCAATGCGTGCCAGCTGCCTATTCTTTATGGCCGTAAAGACCCAATGCCCGAGGAAACGCTCGACATCTTCTTTCCATTTGATCCCTACATACTACCATTGTAAGTCTGCAAAGACTAAAATCTATTTCAAATTAATTTCACGTATTATTTCAGATCGAAAAAGTATATTGAGCCATACTATTTAGCCTACAAGGCTCATGAGTTGGACGAGGCGGCGGAGTGTGTGATACCAGGAACTGTACGTCGCAAGCGAGGGGATTCCGAAATGAGTGAGGAGAATGATTTTATTTAAGCCGACAATCGACAGAAGATAAGTGAACAATTCTCCGAGATTTAAACTACAATGTTCGCAAATGTGGAGACTTAGCTGTAATAATATTGATAACAATTTGAAATATAAAATATAAACCTTTATATTGTTGATACTTCAATTCAAATGAGTCAATTGTAAATGACACTGCATGCATGTGATCTAAAATAAGCTAAACTTGTAATTTATTGTAATAGAAAATTGAGTGCCATATATTAATGGCACGTGGTTATCTTATTTTAAAGAGGGCCGTGACGATTTAAGTTATGCCCCGAGGTCTGCACAAGCATAAGCATCAAAGGTAGTTGTCTAGTCTGTGCACGGGCTCTCCAAAATTCATACTGGTACGCACTCACATAATAGCAAGTGGTATTTTAAATATCCCGTTACATATCCATATATACAAAATTCTTTGTCCTGATTGACTCTCTGATTCACTGAGACATCACGCTGTAGCCCAATCGGGTAAGTTGAAATTTTCAAACAACATAGCTAAGATTTAATTATGGGTGCAATAGGGCGATGTTTGATAATTCAATTTGAAGGGATCAATTTGGAGTCCACAGCTTTGTTGCTTTTTGAGCTGAACCATTGCAACGTTTACTCACATTTTCCCATCAATAGCTACGAAATGTACGGGGTAAAATTGAACATTTGTCCGAAAATGCAGAATGCAAGTGCAGTGAGGACAGGACATTAAATACGAGAAATTTGTATGGATATCGTCTTCATTTAAGCCCCGATATTTTGAGATGTAAGCCCTAAATCAAAGAAATTTTATTTAATTTTATTGTCTTATTTTGACTTCTACTAGAATCCGCCATCAGATCTTAGCGCCGCACAGTGGGATGACAGAGCCCAAAAGTGTAGATCAAATCAACTGAGCATGTTATGGAAGCCATCATAATTTCAATACCCTTGGAGAGTTTGTAATGCATTGAAGGAGGCATCACAGATCCAATAAAGTGTATATATTATTGATCAGGGCGACGAGCTGAGTCGATATAGTCATGTCCGTCAGTTTCTATGCTAACTAGTCTCTCAGTTTTGAAGCTCTCTTGATGAAACTTGGTAGAGACGCGCCTTTTTGCTGTACGCAGTACATACGCATACATATATCTTAAAAAATTAAAAATCATTTGTTAGTCACTTAAATAATTTTTATTAATAATAAATAAATAAAATTTTAGGTATCGGCATCTGTGTCTGCTTATAAGTCTGTATCTGCATTTGGATCATTATTTGTATCTGAATTTGTACCTGTATAAATTCTGTATCTGTGCCTGTATCTTTAAGACATTCTATATCCTGTATCACTAGGTATTCTACTTTTTTTCGGATTTAGATGTGATTATTTGATCAGAACTTATAAGTAATGTATTTAAAACGTCCTCCGTCCGATTTTTCTGAAAAATTGCTCCTGATATTTTTTAAATTTTTTATACCCTGGGGGTGTATTATGTTTGCTAAGAAAAGTATGTAACAGGCAGAAGGAGGCGTGGCAGACCCCATAAAGTGTATATATTCTTAATCAGGTCGACAAGCTAAGTTGATATAGCCATGTCCGTCTGACCGTCTGTCTGTCCGTGTGAACAACGAGATCTCAGAGATGGTAAGACCTAGAAGCACCAAGCACGAATCCCACGTAAGTCTGGTTATTTATAAAGTATTCAACAATGTACTAATAATAAATAATGTACTAATAATAATAATAATAATAATTGAAATAAATTTAAACTTAATTGGCCATTTTAAAAAAACATAAATTTATATATAATTAAATAAATTAAATAATATATAGCGAAAATTTTGTTTGTTTTTTAGTTTTCCTGAGGAAAAATGTTAGGGAATTCCCGGGGAATTCATGTGGAAAATGGTAGGGAATTCCTGGGGAATTCATGTGGAAAAATGGTAGGGAAAATGCCAAGGAAACCATTAGGTTTCTCTCCTCGACGAGCGTCCTAGGAACTCCCCGTGTTAAATTCCCGAGGGATTTTCATGCCAAGGAAACCATTAGGGATTTTCATGCAAAGGAAACCATTAGGTTTCTCTTCCGACGAGCGTCCTAGGAACTCCCCGTGTTAAATTCCCGAGGGATTTTCATACAAAATCCCCCCACAATCCTCGCGTGGTCGGAACTAATCCCCGCGCTTTCCCTAAGATAACCACAGGGAGTCGAACGACTGGGAAACTTAATATACCCACATGGTTTAATAAAGGAATATGTGTATTCGTTAGACATTTTTTCAAACATCACTGAATTATATTCATGTTAGTACTAGCAGCGTGAGTACCCAAGCAATCAGCTGACTTTGGATGCGGCAAAGGCAGTAAAAAAGCTCTTCTCATTTTTTTTTGCGTGAGCCCTTACGCAGCCGAAAAATTCCACCTAGTGGAAACTCGGTGAGTATTTCGCATTTCAATTTTTGTAGCTGAATTAAATCAGTATGCAAAACGGGTGGTTCCTGCAATTCGCTTAAATATATTCAAATTTTAAGCAGATCAAAAACATGATAGAGGAATAGTCATTTTGTTACAAATTTTGTTCAAATCGACGATATATAGCCAAAAAATGATAAAAAAAAAAACAACAGCATTTTTTTAGCTTTTTCGCTTAAAATTTCCGAGATGCTACCGGTGAAAAACAGCTCTTTCTACTTCAAAAAAGTTGGCAGCCCTGGTTTCCGGTAATATACATACAGCTTAGAGTTTTTTTTTGTTGCAGCTTAATTTAAAGAACGTAGACTCAAATTTCTACTGAATTAAACTAAGTTTGCAATTCCCGAAGGGTAAATCGCGTGTTATTAGGAAATAAAATATAAATGCCGCAATGTCTGTATATAGCAACAAGACGGGCATCAAGTCCAGTTTAAAACCCTACTGCAGCGACAATATTAAACGCGCCAAAACAGCAGTGCTTAACAAGGTGCGATTTACAACGCCCAAAAAAATGGGTATTATAGAGTCGGTTCGAGTTGCGCTAGAGGAGAAAAATTTTCATTTAATTAAGGAGTTTGCATACTTTATTCTCATGGCTGATCTCTGTGTAAGTTATTAATTAAGGACAATACTACAGTTTCCGTGGCGCCACGATACAATGAGGGATTTTAGTAAAACTCGTCAAAATACGACGAATAAAATTAACTTTTTTGATTTTGGAACGATATCCATGCAAACTGCCTAGCATGCTAGCTTTCCTTTACAGTGTGTAAGAACGAGACAACATTTGTTTAGCAGTGCATTTTTGAACTAAGATCTGACACCACGGAGACCGTAGATTCCTCATAAAATTATGCAGTTTCACAATGAAAATTTTTGAATTTAAAGGATGAGGACATTGTCATAATAATGAGAGATGCACGAAAAATTGTCCATAGTTTAACTTCGGACTTTGCCGATATTGTTAAAGCACTTTTGTCTATTGACTGGAGGAATCGCAGCACAGAGGCTATTCAGGCCTACTCCAAATTCACTGTCGAAGTTATGGTTGCCCATATTGTCCACATTGATATAGGTATAAGCAAGTTAATTTTGAACTGGATACCCCATTATCGAACGTCCGCAGATTGGACCAATGGATCTCCTTCGAAACGTTTGCATGCTGATTTGGAAACTGTGCATGGTATGCTCAATCGCATACTTACTGCCGTGCCAATGGCTTTTGATTTGGTCATCGACACGATTACAGCCAAGTTTCCCTACTTTAAAAAACCAGCTCATGTCACCGCCGGATATGTACACAACGTTTTGTTGCTTATGAAATCCAAGCCGGTATATGAGGATCTGTTGCTGCAGCTAGTTTTGCAGAAGTAAGTTTTTTTTAACATTACCTTTGTTAACAATTGACTATTTGCAACAATTTGACAGACTGCTTATACTAGACGTAAATGTTCCACGTGATGAAATCGAAGAACTCAGGGATATGGTCGATAAGGAGGAAATTGTGTTGTTCCCGGTGGACAACGTAAAGACTCACCCTCAAGCACTTAATCATCATATCGGGCAAGCGTTGGATATATGCCTACTAAAGCTTTTTAAGTTTCTTGACGATAAGTTTCGTCCATTTAACGGCATTGATGGTCAGCGTCCGGCAAATCGCCGATTTTTCAAGACCTTCATGCAAATATTTGATGAAGTACTGCTGCCAAGTCATAACCCACATCATGTTCAGTTCGTCGTCTTTTATGTATGCAGCACTCGTCTAGTATTTTCAGAAGCCTTTCTTAGTTCACTTTGGCTTAAAGTGCAGAATCCCAAAGAATCGTCAATTATACGTCATGTCGCTGTAAGCTACATAGCCAGCTTTTTAGCACGTGCTAAGTTTGTGCCATTGAGGTGAGTTAATTGCATGTTGTATCAATGAGCTTTTAGCCAAGAAGCAAGTTATTTAACCAATTGCAGCACCATCATCAACTATCTCAAGGAGCTAAGTAACTGGGCACATGCCTATATAAATGATTCGGATGAGTTTAGTAGTAAAAGCAGTTCATTTAAAGCCAACATGGTATTCTTTTCTGTTTGCCAGGCCATATTCTATTTGATTGCATTTCGTGCGCGTGATTTGACCATCAACAAAAAAAGTAAGTATTTTTGATTTAGAACACTATGGTCCATTTTTCAATGTCTATATAAGGTCTTAAATAACTATCCGAATGATAAACTAACGTAAAATCTATAGAAACTAAAGTCGAATTCAAAGATATATATCAAGTAAAGCTTATTAGGCCATTGAAAGAATGTGCCTTATTTAATAATTTATTAATGTATTATTCAATTATCTCTGTTTGGATCTTCATACGTGCATATTCATATTATACAAGAAGTGGCATGGTGTTGGTGGTAGATGTGCCGAGTAGTAGGCAGACAGGAGATTGTAATTTGTTTTTGTTTTGCTATGACCTTAAATACAAAACAGACAGCAGAAATACAAAACACAATAATAATTAGAAGAAAATACGAGTGGCGTTCTCTACTACCACATGGTATTCTACTGTTGGGCTCTCCCGACTGACTGATATATTTTTAACGTGACGTAAAAGGGATTCAAAACATAACCGCTTACTGATTGGGAGGAATGTTACTCGTCATTTTCTAGAACGTCTTTTGGAGAATATGATTTGCGGGGATCACTGTTTCTCGGCCGGAAATTATCCGGAATCAAAAGTCTTTAAAAGTTAGTGAAAGAACTGTTGAATTCTGCGTTCCTTGGACCGTTTTATTTATTTATTTATTCTTATATTATTTCCTTGCAGAGGGTATTATAATTTTGTCACCAAATGTGTCACGCATTGAAAATATATTCTTGATTAGGGCGACGAGCTGAGTCGATAAAGCCTTGTCCGTCTGTCCGCCTGCTTTTATGAAATCTAGTCTCTCAGTTTTAAAGGTAATGATAGCTTTTAAAGCTTAATGAAACTTGGTAAAGGTCCGTTTTTTGCTGCACGCAGTACATATGTATGTCGTAACTGGGCCGATTGGATCACTATAGCATATAGCTCCCATAGGAAAAATCGGTTCGAAATTGATTTTTAGAATGAAAAACTTTCTTGAGATACCTCAACGTCCCAGATATTGTGTTTAGTACATTTTTATTTAGACTGAACAAATTTCATATAACTTCCATAGAAACGATCGGACCGAAATAACATTTAGTATGAACAACTTTTTATTTTCTCAAGGTTTCTTAACCATGGGAACGATCGGTTCCAAATCATCTAACAAATTTTGTAATTAGGGTAAAGGGCATGGCTCATCCAAAATTACTGATAGCTCGGGACCCTCCTAATCTGGTTGTAACTTTGATTTATTTATGTCGTTTGTTTTTTACATTTTTGGGCGAGGGCCTGTCAAACAAAATTTAAAATAAACTTGATATGCGAATATAAGAAGTCTTCTTACCAAAGTTGGTGCTCCTAGGTCTTACCATCTCCTAGATTTGTTAGTTGATATGGACAGACAGACAACAGTTATTTGAATTTTGGCATTTCGGCCCCGAAATAAAAAAATTTTGTTTCGGTAATGGTTTCAGTGACGGCTACGAATTTCATTCACATAATAACTGTTAACGGTTACGGTGTGAATCCTTGATAACCAAGAATGAAAATAAACACCAATGTTGAAAACAGTAACAACAAAAGCAACAAAAATAAAACAAACGGCTAGATCGATTCTTCAGCTACTCGGTCGGTTTCGTTCTTTGAATTCAAAAGTGGTTTTAGCATTACAAATGTGGCTCTAAGCTTGTATTGCTAGAGCAGTTAGCAAAAGCTGTATACCACGCCTTTTGCTTCTTGCTCTGAGGTGTTTTGTGTGTTTGTTGTTATTGATATATTGATATCATCGACACATTAATATGTTAACACCATGAGTCAACAATAGCACTCTATAGAAAAGAAAATACAATGTTTATTAATGGTTTTAATATTTGTTATTTTGTGGAATTATCAAAACACTTAAAGATAATATGTAAAAAATAACAAGCTAACAGAATTGATAAATATTTGTATACCCTGGAGGTATATTAAGGTTGTTCAAAAGGAGGCAGGGCAGACCACATAAAGAATATTTATTCTTGATCAGGGCGACAAGCTGAGTCGATATAGCGATGTCCGTCTGTCTGTCCGGTTGAAAAACGAGATCTCAGAGATGGTAAGACCTAGAAGCAGCAAATTTAGTGAGAAGACTTCTTATACTTGCACGCAGATCAAGTTTATTTCAAATTTTTGATACCACGCCCCCTTCGCCCACAAAGTAAAAAAGGATAGCACTGGCAATTAACAAACTAGTGACTTGAGCTTCGGCACGAACAATACTTGAATAAATATGGATGCATCGTAAAAATTTGATCGAGATCGGATAATACACAAGGAAGATATCCACAATTATTTAATTCTTTAATTAAATGTGTTGTTGTGAGTTTTCGCCCTCTCTCCCTCTCGCTTTTCTTGTTCGTTTAGTTTTCTAGTTTTTAGTTTTTCAAGTTATCAAGTGGTAGAGGTGCCACGTAGGCAGACGGGAGAATCCCAGTAAAAGCATGCTTAAATTCTTAAATTTTTTTTTAATTTCTGTTATACATTTAAAAAAAAATTTAGAAGAAAATTTGTGTGCCGTTCTCTACTACCGCAGGGCATTCTACTGCGGGCTCTCCCGACTGAATGATATATTTTTTTAAATCACTTTGGTAATATTTATTTATATTGTTTAGATTTAACACTGCTAAACAGTTTGCAGTTGTCTCGGCTAGCAATGTGCCACTTTAATCCACTCCGTCATTGCCTGCCATCGGTGGCCACCACGTTTGCGGATGTCATGCGAACTTATCAGTTGGCGTATTGTCACACTGTGCTGGAGCGCAATGCGCGCAATGCGTGCCAGCTGCCTATTCTTTATGGCCGTAAAGACCCAATGCCCGAGGAAACGCTCGACATCTTCTTTCCATTTGATCCCTACATACTACCATTGTAAGTCTGCAAAGACTAAAATCTATTTCAAATTAATTTCACGTATTATTTCAGATCGAAAAAGTATATTGAGCCATACTATTTAGCCTACAAGGCTCATGAGTTGGACGAGGCGGCGGAGTGTGTGATACCAGGAACTGTACGTCGCAAGCGAGGGGATTCCGAAATGAGTGAGGAGAATGATTTTATTTAAGCCGACAATCGACAGAAGATAAGTGAACAATTCTCCGAGATTTAAACTACAATGTTCGCAAATGTGGAGACTTAGCTGTAATAATATTGATAACAATTTGAAATATAAAATATAAACCTTTATATTGTTGATACTTCAATTCAAATGAGTCAATTGTAAATGACACTGCATGCATGTGATCTAAAATAAGCTAAACTTGTAATTTATTGTAATAGAAAATTGAGTGCCATATATTAATGGCACGTGGTTATCTTATTTTAAAGAGGGCCGTGACGATTTAAGTTATGCCCCGAGGTCTGCACAAGCATAAGCATCAAAGGTAGTTGTCTAGTCTGTGCACGGGCTCTCCAAAATTCATACTGGTACGCACTCACATTATAGCAAGTGGTATTTTAAATATCCCGTTACATATCCATATATACAAAATTCTTTGTCCTGATTGACTCTCTGATTCACTGAGACATCACGCTGTAGCCCAATCGGGTAAGTTGAAATTTTCAAACAACATAGCTAAGATTTAATTATGGGTGCAATAGGGCGATGTTTGATAATTCAATTTGAAGGGATCAATTTGGAGTCCACAGCTTTGTTGCTTTTTGAGCTGAACCATTGCAACGTTTACTCACATTTTCCCATCAATAGCTACGAAATGTACGGGGTAAAATTGAACATTTGTCCGAAAATGCAGAATGCAAGTGCAGTGAGGACAGGACATTAAATACGAGAAATTTGTATGGATATCGTCTTCATTTAAGCCCCGATATTTTGAGATGTAAGCCCTAAATCAAAGAAATTTTATTTAATTTTATTGTCTTATTTTGACTTCTACTAGAATCCGCCATCAGATCTTAGCGCCGCACAGTGGGATGACAGAGCCCAAAAGTGTAGATCAAATCAACTGAGCATGTTATGGAAGCCATCATAATTTCAATACCCTTGGAGAGTTTGTAATGCATTGAAGGAGGCATCACAGATCCAATAAAGTGTATATATTATTGATCAGGGCGACGAGCTGAGTCGATATAGTCATGTCCGTCAGTTTCTATGCTAACTAGTCTCTCAGTTTTGAAGCTCTCTTGATGAAACTTGGTAGAGACGCGCCTTTTTGCTGTACGCAGTACATACGCATACATATATCTTAAAAAATTAAAAATCATTTGTTAGTCACTTAAATAATTTTTATTAATAATAAATAAATAAAATTTTAGGTATCGGCATCTGTATCTGCTTATAAGTCTGTATCTGCATTTGGATCATTATTTGTATCTGAATTTGTACCTGTATAAATTCTGTATCTGTGCCTGTATCTTTAAGACATTCTATATCCTGTATCACTAGGTATTCTACTTTTTTTCGGATTTAGATGTGATTATTTGATCAGAACTTATAAGTAATGTATTTAAAACGTCCTCCGTCCGATTTTTCTGAAAAATTGCTCCTGATATTTTTTAAATTTTTTATACCCTGGGGGTGTATTATGTTTGCTAAGAAAAGTATGTAACAGGCAGAAGGAGGCGTGGCAGACCCCATAAAGTGTATATATTCTTAATCAGGTCGACAAGCTAAGTTGATATAGCCATGTCCGTCTGACCGTCTGTCTGTCCGTGTGAACAACGAGATCTCAGAGATGGTAAGACCTAGAAGCACCAAGCACAAATCCCACGTAAGTCTGGTTATTTATAAAGTATTCAACAATGTACTAATAATAAATAATGTACTAATAATAATAATAATTGAAATAAATTTAAACTTAATTGGCCATTTTAAAAAAACATAAATTTATATATAATTAAATAAATTAAATAATATATAGCGAAAATTTTGTTTGTTTTTTAGTTTTCCTGAGGAAAAATGTTAGGGAATTCCCGGGGAATTCATGTGGAAAATGGTAGGGAATTCCTGGGGAATTCATGTGGAAAAATGGTAGGGAAAATGCCAAGGAAACCATTAGGTTTCTCTCCTCGACGAGCGTCCTAGGAACTCCCCGTGTTAAATTCCCGAGGGATTTTCATGCCAAGGAAACCATTAGGGATTTTCATGCAAAGGAAACCATTAGGTTTCTCTTCCGACGAGCGTCCTAGGAACTCCCCGTGTTAAATTCCCGAGGGATTTTCATACAAAATCCCCCCACAATCCTCGCGTGGTCGGAACTAATCCCCGCGCTTTCCCTAAGATAACCACAGGGAGTCGAACGACTGGGAAACTTAATATACCCACATGGTTTAATAAAGGAATATGTGTATTCGTTAGACATTTTTTCAAACATCACTGAATTATATTCATGTTAGTACTAGCAGCGTGAGTACCCAAGCAATCAGCTGACTTTGGATGCGGCAAAGGCAGTAAAAAAGCTCTTCTCATTTTTTTTTGCGTGACCCCTTACGCAGCCGAAAAATTCCACCTAGTGGAAACTCGGTGAGTATTTCGCATTTCAATTTTTGTAGCTGAATTAAATCAGTATGCAAAACGGGTGGTTCCTGCAATTCGCTTAAATATATTCAAATTTTAAGCAGATCAAAAACATGATAGAGGAATAGTCATTTTGTTACAAATTTTGTTCAAATCGACGATATATAGCCAAAAAATGATAAAAAAAAAACAGCAATTTTTTTAGCTTTTTCGCTTAAAATTTCCGAGATGCTACCGGTGAAAAACAGCTCTTTCTACTTCAAAAAAGTTGGCAGCCCTGGTTTCCGGTAATATACATACAGCTTAGAGTTTTTTTTTGTTGCAGCTTAATTTAAAGAACGTAGACTCAAATTTCTACTGAATTAAACTAAGTTTGCAATTCCCGAAGGGTAAATCGCGTGTTATTAGGAAATAAAATATAAATGCCGCAATGTCTGTATATAGCAACAAGACGGGCATCAAGTCCAGTTTAAAACCCTACTGCAGCGACAATATTAAACGCGCCAAAACAGCAGTGCTTAACAAGGTGCGATTTACAACGCCCAAAAAAATGGGTATTATAGAGTCGGTTCGAGTTGCGCTAGAGGAGAAAAATTTTCATTTAATTAAGGAGTTTGCATACTTTATTCTCATGGCTGATCTCTGTGTAAGTTATTAATTAAGGACAATTCTACAGTTTCCGTGGCGCCACGATACAATGAGGGATTTTAGTAAAACTCGTCAAAATACGACGAATAAAATTAACTTTTTTGATTTTGGAACGATATCCATGCAAACTGCCTAGCATGCTAGCTTTCCTTTACAGTGTGTAAGAACGAGACAACATTTGTTTAGCAGTGCATTTTTGAACTAAGATCTGACACCACGGAGACCGTAGATTCCTCATAAAATTATGCAGTTTCACAATGAAAATTTTTGAATTTAAAGGATGAGGACATTGTCATAATAATGAGAGATGCACGAAAAATTGTCCATAGTTTAACTTCGGACTTTGCCGATATTGTTAAAGCACTTTTGTCTATTGACTGGAGGAATCGCAGCACAGAGGCTATTCAGGCCTACTCCAAATTCACTGTCGAAGTTATGGTTGCCCATATTGTCCACATTGATATAGGTATAAGCAAGTTAATTTTGAACTGGATACCCCATTATCGAACGTCCGCAGATTGGACCAATGGATCTCCTTCGAAACGTTTGCATGCTGATTTGGAAACTGTGCATGGTATGCTCAATCGCATACTTACTGCCGTGCCAATGGCTTTTGATTTGGTCATCGACACGATTACAGCCAAGTTTCCCTACTTTAAAAAACCAGCTCATGTCACCGCCGGATATGTACACAACGTTTTGTTGCTTATGAAATCCAAGCCGGTATATGAGGATCTGTTGCTGCAGCTAGTTTTGCAGAAGTAAGTTTTTTTTAACATTACCTTTGTTAACAATTGACTATTTGCAACAATTTGACAGACTGCTTATACTAGACGTAAATGTTCCACGTGATGAAATCGAAGAACTCAGGGATATGGTCGATAAGGAGGAAATTGTGTTGTTCCCGGTGGACAACGTAAAGACTCACCCTCAAGCACTTAATCATCATATCGGGCAAGCGTTGGATATATGCCTACTAAAGCTTTTTAAGTTTCTTGACGATAAGTTTCGTCCATTTAACGGCATTGATGGTCAGCGTCCGGCAAATCGCCGATTTTTCAAGACCTTCATGCAAATATTTGATGAAGTACTGCTGCCAAGTCATAACCCACATCATGTTCAGTTCGTCGTCTT
Source organism: Drosophila putrida (assembly GCA_037043535.1). Classification (NCBI taxonomy): domain Eukaryota; kingdom Metazoa; phylum Arthropoda; class Insecta; order Diptera; family Drosophilidae; genus Drosophila; species Drosophila putrida. Next base: position 139,138 of record JBAMBI010000458.1, read on the forward strand.
TTATGTATGCAGCACTCGTCTAGTATTTTCAGAAGCCTTTCTAAGTTCACTTTGGCTTAAAGTGCAGAATCCCAAAGAATCGTCAATTATACGTCATGTCGCTGTAAGCTACATAGCCAGCTTTTTAGCACGTGCTAAGTTTGTGCCATTGAGGTGAGTTAATTGCATGTTGTATCAATGAGCTTTTAGCCAAGAAGCAAGTTATTTAACCAATTGCAGCACCATCATCAACTATCTCAAGGAGCTAAGTAACTGGGCACATGCCTATATAAATGATTCGGATGAGTTTAGTAGTAAAAGCAGTTCATTTAAAGCCAACATGGTATTCTTTTCTGTTTGCCAGGCCATATTCTATTTGATTGCATTTCGTGCGCGTGATTTGACCATCAACAAAAAAAGTAAGTATTTTTGATTTAGAACACTATGGTCCATTTTTCAATGTCTATATAAGGTCTTAAATAACTATCCGAATGATAAACTAACGTAAAATCTATAGAAACTAAAGTCGAATTCAAAGATATATATCAAGTAAAGCTTATTAGGCCATTGAAAGAATGTGCCTTATTTAATAATTTATTAATGTATTATTCAATTATCTCTGTTTGGATCTTCATACGTGCATATTCATATTATACAAGAAGTGGCATGGTGTTGGTGGTAGATGTGCCGAGTAGTAGGCAGACAGGAGATTGTAATTTGTTTTTGTTTTGCTATGACCTTAAATACAAAACAGACAGCAGAAATACAAAACACAATAATAATTAGAAGAAAATACGAGTGGCGTTCTCTACTACCACATGGTATTCTACTGTTGGGCTCTCCCGACTGACTGATATATTTTTAACGTGACGTAAAAGGGATTCAAAACATAACCGCTTACTGATTGGGAGGAATGTTACTCGTCATTTTCTAGAACGTCTTTTGGAGAATATGATTTGCGGGGATCACTGTTTCTCGGCCGGAAATTATCCGGAATCAAAAGTCTTTAAAAGTTAGTGAAAGAACTGTTGAATTCTGCGTTCCTTGGACCGTTTTATTTATTTATTTATTCTTATATTATTTCCTTGCAGAGGGTATTATAATTTTGTCACCAAATGTGTCACGCATTGAAAATATATTCTTGATTAGGGCGACGAGCTGAGTCGATAAAGCCTTGTCCGTCTGTCCGCCTGCTTTTATGAAATCTAGTCTCTCAGTTTTAAAGGTAATGATAGCTTTTAAAGCTTAATGAAACTTGGTAAAGGTCCGTTTTTTGCTGCACGCAGTACATATGTATGTCGTAACTGGGCCGATTGGATCACTATAGCATATAGCTCCCATAGGAACAATCGGCTCGAAATTGATTTTTAGAATGAAAAACTTTCTTGAGATACCTCAACGTCCCAGATTTTTTTTTTTTTTTTTTTTTTTTTTTTTTTTTTTTTTTTTTTTTTTTTTTTTTTTTTTTTTTTTTTTTTTTTTTTTTTTTTTTTTTTTTTTTTTTTTTTTAGTGCGAAACACTTTTTACTTTGACTTGCGCTCTTCCGGCCGAGTGTTCGGCTCAACCGAACAAACGAATCGGTCTCGGAATAACAACTCAGTGGTACACTTTTAAGTGAGCGCCTAACACAAAGCTGTTTTTAAAAGATCACTGCCCAATAAGTGTCTCCAAAAAGTGTTCTTCTTGCTGCATGCTAGAAAGAGGAAAGAAGAGGTCTGATCAATTCATGTGCATATATGTACATATGTTATGTAGGAAATGAAGAAAATACAAGCATTGCATTAAACATCGATTTTTTATTTTGTATTCAGTTTTACGATTAATAACGTATTTTTCTGTTATCTGCACCTAAAGAGATGCGCCTTTCATTTAAAATAAAGTGCAGGGTGGATGATGCTCTTTCCACAGACACTTGACTTATAAACAAGCCACATAGACGCACGCATTTATACAACAAGACTGGTATGCCGAAAATAACCGATGACAGTAGTCAGCGAGAGACTCGACGAAAGAGAGAGGACGACTTTGAGAGGAACAGCTGTTGAACGAACATTTTTTTGAGGATATTTGCTCCCCATTCTCATAGTGTTCGTAAATGAACGATTGTTTTGTACGGACAATTTGAGATGACGGTTATTTGCAAAGTGATGCGAAGTATAACATCTTAAGCTTATTCCTGCAACTGGTTTGATTTTGATTTACCTAAAATTTGATTATTTCGATCAGCTGTTTACAGATGTTTCATAAAAATTGTCTAGTGCTGCACAGAACAAATTCGGTTACAAAGAAATCAGCTCACGTAATATCACACTTGATGTATGTTTTTATTTTGCTGATTTTTCAATGTGAACACGGATGCATTTTCTCTAATGGAGCACAGTAATATGTCTGCATTGCTAGCTCACGCAGAGATTACCATCTTGTTTTTATTCTTGTATGGAGGCCTTGCAATACTGATAAGATTTGGCCATTTATCAAGATATTTGTAAGCAACAAGCAGCTGATTGGAAAAAATGCAGGAGCAAGGTGGACAGCAGGAGACTCTGAACTTATGGTTGCGTACCGGAAATTTCAATAGATGGCGCCACTACGAAGATATTAGTTGATAAACATAGAGAGCGCTAGCGTCGCTTCTTTTGCCTTGTGCCCGTTAGTTGAATAACTTCTTCGCTTATCTAAAAAAATAAGTTTATTAATTTCGATAATACCAATTGTTTTTTACACAACTGTAACTGAAATGGACTTCTGCAGTGACTCTGTGCTTCTAGAATTAGTTTAAGGTAATATTAAAAAGTTTTAGGGTGCATATGTATATATGCACGTATAAATGCTTAAACGAATGAGAAAGGGAAAGAGGGCGAAAACTCACAACAACAAAAACACATTAAATTAAGAATGAAATAATTTTCACGATGCATTCATATTCATTCAAGTATTGTTCGTGCCGTAGTTTCCAGCTTATAAACTGGATCTCAGTGCAAATATAATAAGTCTTCACACCAAATTTGGTGCTTCTAGGTCTTACTATCTTTGAGTTCCTTTCGTTCATACGGACGGACAGACGGACATGGCTATATCGACTCGGCTGTTGATGCTGATCAAGAATATATATACTTTATGTGGTCTGCCACGACTCCTTCTGCCTGTTACATACTTTATATTTTTTAACAAACTTAATATATCCACAGGGTATTGTCGGGAGGGCCGACAGAAAAATACCCTATGGAAGTATAGAGCGCCGCCTTTGCTTGCGCTTATATTATTATTTTATTATACACACACGCACAATCAGAATAAATTTATAAGGTCGTAATGAAAACTACGTTTTATATTAATTTATATTGTAGCAAATCGTTACAATTAAAATAACACACCAACCCATTCGAAACTCTCGCAACGTACTAAAGAGTCACAAAGATGCGTGGAAATCGACAAATCTGTAGCGGCGTAGTCAATATGATCAACAGGATGCAATCCTCTATGAACATTAAACTTTTGTAATTAAAATTACAGGCTACGCCTTTGTATTGGCACGTGGCAGAATGAGAACGCGATCATCAGTAGAGAGTGAAGAAAGAGAGAACAAGTGCAAAACGAGAGCAATAGAGAAATGAATCAATGCATGTGTGCTTTGCATGTATTCATATATCGTGCGTATGTAAATATGTGCGTGTAAGGCTTGCCGGTAGCTTGCTGGTTTGCCAATGTAAAAAACAGGCAGCAACAAAATACTTGACGCGAGTCTTTCAGTGCAGAACATATAGGCATTTTAGCTTACCAAAAAAAGTTTTCTTTGTTTCATGAGGTCCCGAGCTCGAATCCCACGTAAGTCTGGTTATTTATAAAGTATTCAACAATGTACTAATAATAAATAATACGCAATAATTGAAATAAATTTAAACTTATTCCGGGGAATTCATGTGGAAAAATGGTAGGGAAAATGCCAAGGAAACCATTAGGTTTCTCTCCTCGACGAGCGTCCTAGGAACTCCCCGTGTTAAATTCCCGAGGGATTTTCATACAAAATCCCCCTACAATCCTCGCGTGGTCGGGACTAATCCCCGCGCTTTCCCTAAGATAACCACAGGGAGTCGAACGACTGGGAAACTTAATATACCCACATGGTTTAATAAAGGAATATGTGTATTCGTTAGACATTTTTTCAAACATCACTGAATTATATTCATGTTAGTACTAGCAGCGTGAGTACCCAAGTAATCAGCTGACTTTGGATGCTGCAAAGGCAGTAAAAAAACCCTTCTCATTTTTTTTTTGCGTGACCCCTTACGCAACCGAAAAATTCCACCTAGTGGAAACTCGGTGAGTATTTCGCATTTCAATTTTTGAAGCTGAATTAAATCAGTATGCAAAACGGGTGGTTCCTGCAATTCGCTTAAATATATTCAAATTTTAAGCAGATCAAAAACATGATAGAGGAATAGTCATTTTGTTACAAATTTTGTTCAAATCGACGATATATAGCCAAAAAATGATAAAAAAAACAACAGCATTTTTTTTTAGCTTTTTCGCTTAAAATTTCCGAGATGCTACCGGTGAAAAACAGCTCTTTCTACTTCAAAAAAGTTGGCAGCCCTGGTTTCCGGTAATATACATACAGCTTAGAGTTTTTTTTTGTTGCAGCTTAATTTAAAGAACGTAGACTCAAATTTCTACTGAATTAAACTAAGTTTGCAATTCCCGAAGGGTAAATCGCGTGTTATTAGGAAATAAAATATAAATGCCGCAATGTCTGTATATAGCAACAAGACGGGCATCAAGTCCAGTTTAAAACCCTACTGCAGCGACAATATTAAACGCGCCAAAACAGCAGTGCTTAACAAGGTGCGATTTACAACGCCCAAAAAAATGGGTATTATAGAGTCGGTTCGAGTTGCGCTAGAGGAGAAAAATTTTCATTTAATTAAGGAGTTTGCATACTTTATTCTCATGGCTGATCTCTGTGTAAGTTATTAATTAAGGACAATACTACAGTTTCCGTGGCGCCACGATACAATGAGGGATTTTAGTAAAACTCGTCAAAATACGACGAATAAAATTAACTTTTTTGATTTTGGAACGATATCCATGCAAACTGCCTAGCATGCTAGCTTTCCTTTACAGTGTGTAAGAACGAGACAACATTTGTTTAGCAGTGCATTTTTGAACTAAGATCTGACACCACGGAGACCGTAGATTCCTCATAAAATTATGCAGTTTCACAATGAAAATTTTTGAATTTAAAGGATGAGGACATTGTCATAATAATGAGAGATGCACGAAAAATTGTCCATAGTTTAACTTCGGACTTTGCCGATATTGTTAAAGCACTTTTGTCTATTGACTGGAGGAATCGCAGCACAGAGGCTATTCAGGCCTACTCCAAATTCACTGTCGAAGTTATGGTTGCCCATATTGTCCACATTGATATAGGTATAAGCAAGTTAATTTTGAACTGGATACCCCATTATCGAACGTCCGCAGATTGGACCAATGGATCTCCTTCGAAACGTTTGCATGCTGATTTGGAAACTGTGCATGGTATGCTCAATCGCATACTTACTGCCGTGCCAATGGCTTTTGATTTGGTCATCGACACGATTACAGCCAAGTTTCCCTACTTTAAAAAACCAGCTCATGTCACCGCCGGATATGTACACAACGTTTTGTTGCTTATGAAATCCAAGCCGGTATATGAGGATCTGTTGCTGCAGCTAGTTTTGCAGAAGTAAGTTTTTTTTAACATTAACTTTGTTAACAATTGACTATTTGCAACAATTTGACAGACTGCTTATACTAGACGTAAATGTTCCACGTGATGAAATCGAAGAACTCAGGGATATGGTCGATAAGGAGGAAATTGTGTTGTTCCCGGTGGACGACGTAAAGACTCACCCTCAAGCACTTAATCATCATATCGGCCAAGCGTTGAATATATGCCTACTAAAGCTTTTTAAGTTTCTTGACGATAAGTTTCGTCCATTAAACGGCATTGATGGTCAGCGTCCGGCAAATCGCCGATTTTTCAAGACCTTCATGCAAATATTTGATGAAGTACTGCTGCCAAGTCACAACCCACATCATGTTCAGTTCGTCGTCTTTTATGTATGCAGCACTCGTCTAGTATATTCAGAAGCCTTTCTTAGTTCACTTTGGCTTAAAGTGCAGAATCCCAAAGAATCGTCAATTATACGTCATGTCGCTGTAAGCTACATAGCCAGCTTTTTAGCACGTGCTAAGTTTGTGCCATTGAGGTGAGTTAATTGCATGTTGTATCAATGAGCTTTTAGCCAAGAAGCAAGTTATTTAACCAATTGCAGCACCATCATCAAACATCTCAAGGAGCTAAGTAACTGGGCACATGCCTATATAAATGATTCGGATGAGTTTAGTAGTAAAAGCAGTTCATTTAAAGCCAACATGGTATTCTTTTCTGTTTGCCAGGCCATATTCTATTTGATTGCATTTCGTGCGCGTGATTTGACCATCAACAAAAAAAGTAAGTATTTTTGATTTAGAACACTATGGTCCATTTTTCAATGTCTATATAAGGTCTTAAATAACTATCCGAATGATAAACTAACGTAAAATCTATAGAAACTAAAGTCGAATTCAAAGATATATATCAAGTAAAGCTTATTAGGCCATTGAAAGAATGTGCCTTATTTAATAATTTATTAATGTATTATTCAATTATCTCTGTTTGGATCTTCATACGTGCATATTCATATTATACAAGAAGTGGCATGGTGTTGGTGGTAGATGTGCCGAGTAGTAGGCAGACAGGAGATTGTAATTTGTTTTTGTTTTGCTATGACCTTAAATACAAAACAGACAGCAGAAATACAAAACACAATAACAATTAGAAGAAAATACGAGTGGCGTTCTCTACTACCACATGGTATTCTACTGTTGGGCTCTCCCGACTGACTGATATATTTTTAACGTGACGTAAAAGGGATTCAAAACATAACCGCTTACTGATTGGGAGGAATGTTACTCGTCATTTTCTAGAACGTCTTTTGGAGAATATGATTTGCGGGGATCACTGTTTCTCGGCCGGAAATTATCCGGAATCAAAAGTCTTAAAAAGTTAGTAAAAGAACTGTTGAATTCTGCGTTCCTTGGACCGTTTTATTTATTTATTTATTCTTATATTATTTCCTTGCAGAGGGTATTATAATTTTGTCACCAAATGTGTCACGCATTGAAAATATATTCTTGATCAGGGCGACGAGCTGAGTCGATAAAGCCTTGTCCGTCTGTCCGCCTGCTTTTATGAAATCTAGTCTCTCAGTTTTAAAGGTAATGATAGCTTTTAAAGCTTAATGAAACTTGGTAAAGGTCCGTTTTTTGCTGCACGCAGTACATATGTATGTCGTAACTGGACCGATTGGATCACTATAGCATATAGCTCCCATATAAACAATCGGTTCAAAATTAATTTTTAGAATGAAAAACTTTCTTGAGATACCTCAACTTCCCAGATATTGTGTTTAGTACAGATTTATATAGACTGAACAAATTTCATATAACTTCCATAGAAACGATCGGACCGAAATAACATTTAGTATGAACAACTTTTTATTTTCTCAAGGTTTCTTAACCATGGGAACGATCGGTTCCAAATCATCTAACAAATTTTGTAATTAGGGTAAAGGGCATGGCTCATCCAAAATTACTGATAGCTCGGGACCCTCCTAATCTGGTTGTAACTTTGATTTATTTATGTCGTTTGTTTTTTACATTTTTGGGCGAGGGCCTGTCAAACAAAATTTAAAATAAACTTGATATGCGAATATAAGAAGTCTTCTTACCAAAGTTGGTGCTCCTAGGTCTTACCATCTCCTAGATTTGTTAGTTGATATGGACAGACAGACAACAGTTATTTGAATTTTGGCATTTCGGCCCCGAAATAAAAAAATTTTGTTTCGGTAATGGTTTCAGTGACGGCTACGAATTTCATTCACATAATAACTGTTAACGGTTACGTAGTGAATCCTTGATAACCAAGAATGAAAACAAACACCAATGTTAAAAACAGTAACAACAAAAGCAACAAAAATAAAACAAACGGCTAGATCGATTCTTTAGCTACTCGGTCGGTTTCGTTCTTTGAATTCAAAAGTGGTTTTAGCATTAAAAATGTGGCTCCAAGCTTGTATTGCTAGAGCAGTTAGCAAAAGCTGTTTACCACGCCTTTTGCTTCTTGCTCTGAGGTGTTTTGTGTGTTTGTTGTTATTGATATATTGATATCATCGACACATTAATATGTTAACACCATGAGTCAACAATAGCACTCTATAGAAAAGAAAATACAATGTTTATTAATGGTTTTAATATTTGTTATTTTGTGGAATTATCAAAACACTTAAAGATAATATGTAAAAAATAACAAGCTAACAGAATTGATAAATATTTGTATACCCTGGAGGTATATTAAGGTTGTTCAAAAAAAAGTATGTAACAGGCAAAAGGAGGCAGGGCAGACCACATAAAGAATATTTATTCTTGATCAGGGCGACAAGCTGAGTCGATATAGCGATGTCCGTCTGTCTGTCCGGTTGAAAAACGAGATCTCAGAGATGGTAAGACCTAGAAGCACGAAAATTAGTGAGAAGACTTCTTATACTTGCACGCAGATCAAGTTTATTTCAAATTTTTGATACCACGCCCCCTTCGACCACAAAGTAAAAAAGGATAGCACTGGCAATTAACAAACTAGTGACTTGAGCTTCGGCACGAACAATACTTGAATAAATATGGATGCATCGTAAAAATTTGATCGAGATCGGATAATACACAAGGAAGATATCCACAATTATTTAATTCTTTAATTAAATGTGTTGTTGTGAGTTTTCGCCCTCTCTCCCTCTCGCTTTTCTTGTTCGTTTAGTTTTCTAGTTTTTAGTTTTTCAAGTTATCAAGTGGTAGAGGTGCCACGTAGGCAGACGGGAGAATCCCAGTAAAAGCATGCTTAAATTCTTAAATTTTTTTTTAATTTCTGTTATACATTTAAAAAAAAATTTAGAAGAAAATTTGTGTGCCGTTCTCTACTACCGCAGGGCATTCTACTGTCGGGCTCTCCCGACTGAATGATATATTTTTTTAAATCACTTTGGTAATATTTATTTATATTGTTTAGATTTAACACTGCTAAACAGTTTGCAGTTGTCTCGGCTAGCAATGTGCCACTTTAATCCACTCCGTCATTGCCTGCCATCGGTGGCCACCACGTTTGCGGATGTCATGCGAACTTATCAGTTGGCGTATTGTCACACTGTGCTGGAGCGCAATGCGCGCAATGCGTGCCAGCTGCCTATTCTTTATGGCCGTAAAGACCCAATGCCCGAGGAAACGCTCGACATCTTCTTTCCATTTGATCCCTACATACTACCATTGTAAGTCTGCAAAGACTAAAATCTATTTCAAATTAATTTCACGTATTATTTCAGATCGAAAAAGTATATTGAGCCATACTATTTAGCCTACAAGGCTCATGAGTTGGACGAGGCGGCGGAGTGTGTGATACCAGGAACTGTACGTCGCAAGCGAGGGGATTCCGAAATGAGTGAGGAGAATGATTTTATTTAAGCCGACAATCGACAGAAGATAAGTGAACAATTCTCCGAGATTTAAACTACAATGTTCGCAAATGTGGAGACTTAGCTGTAATAATATTGATAACAATTTGAAATATAAAATATAAACCTTTATATTGTTGATACTTCAATTCAAATGAGTCAATTGTAAATGACACTGCATGCATGTGATCTAAAATAAGCTAAACTTGTAATTTATTGTAATAGAAAATTGAGTGCCATATATTAATGGCACGTGGTTATCTTATTTTAAAGAGGGCCGTGACGATTTAAGTTATGCCCCGAGGTCTGCACAAGCATAAGCATCAAAGGTAGTTGTCTAGTCTGTGCACGGGCTCTCCAAAATTCATACTGGTACGCACTCACATTATAGCAAGTGGTATTTTAAATATCCCGTTACATATCCATATATACAAAATTCTTTGTCCTGATTGACTCTCTGATTCACTGAGACATCACGCTGTAGCCCAATCGGGTAAGTTGAAATTTTCAAACAACATAGCTAAGATTTAATTATGGGTGCAATAGGGCGATGTTTGATAATTCAATTTGAAGGGATCAATTTGGAGTCCACAGCTTTGTTGCTTTTTGAGCTGAACCATTGCAACGTTTACTCACATTTTCCCATCAATAGCTACGAAATGTACGGGGTAAAATTGAACATTTGTCCGAAAATGCAGAATGCAAGTGCAGTGAGGACAGGACATTAAATACGAGAAATTTGTATGGATATCGTCTTCATTTAAGCCCCGATATTTTGAGATGTAAGCCCTAAATCAAAGAAATTTTATTTAATTTTATTGTCTTATTTTGACTTCTACTAGAATCCGCCATCAGATCTTAGCGCCGCACAGTGGGATGACAGAGCCCAAAAGTGTAGATCAAATCAACTGAGCATGTTATGGAAGCCATCATAATTTCAATACCCTTGGAGAGTTTGTAATGCATTGAAGGAGGCATCACAGATCCAATAAAGTGTATATATTATTGATCAGGGCGACGAGCTGAGTCGATATAGTCATGTCCGTCAGTTTCTATGCTAACTAGTCTCTCAGTTTTGAAGCTCTCTTGATGAAACTTGGTAGAGACGCGCCTTTTTGCTGTACGCAGTACATACGCATACATATATCTTAAAAAATTAAAAATCATTTGTTAGTCACTTAAATAATTTTTATTAATAATAAATAAATAAAATTTTAGGTATCGGCATCTGTGTCTGCTTATAAGTCTGTATCTGCATTTGGATCATTATTTGTATCTGAATTTGTACCTGTATAAATTCTGTATCTGTGCCTGTATCTTTAAGACATTCTATATCCTGTATCACTAGGTATTCTACTTTTTTTCGGATTAAGATGTGATTATTTGATCAAAACTTATTAGTAATGTATTTAAAAAGTCCTCCGACCGATTTTTCTGAAAAATTGCTCCTGATATTTTTTAAATTTTTTATACCCTGGGGGTATATTACGTTTGCTAAAAAAAGTTTGTAACAGGCAGAAGGAGGCGTGGCAGACCCCATAAAGTATATATATTCTTGATCAGGGCGACAAGCTGAGTCAATATAGCCATGTCCGTCTGACCGTCTGTCTGTCCGTGTGAACAACGAGATCTCAGAGATGGTAAGACCTAGAAGCACCAAATTTTGATGTGAAGACTTCTTATACTTTACGCAGATCAAGTTTATTTTAAATTTTGGATGCCACGCCCCCTTCGCCCACAAAGTAAAAAAGGGTAGCACTGGCAATTAACAATCTAGAGACTTGAACAATACTTGAAAAAATATGAATGTATTGTGAAAATTTAATCAAGATCGGATAATAAACACGGAAGATATCCGCAATTAGTTAGTTCTTTAATTTAATGTGTTGTTGTTGCTGTGAGTTTTCGCACTCTCTCCGTACATACGCATACGTATACATACGCATGTAAGTGCACGCTGTGTTAGAGTGAGTTTTCGCCCTCTCTCCCTCTCTCTATTAAGCTATCAAGTGGTAAAGGTGTCACGTAGGCAGACGGGAGATCGTGGTTCGAATCCCAGTAAAAGCATGCTTAAATTCTTTAATATATTTTTTATACCCTGAGGGGTATATTAAGTTTGTTTTTTTATAGCCTGAGGGGGTATATTAAGTTTGTTCAAAAAAAAAAGTATGTAACAGGCAGAAGGAGGCGTGGCAGACTCCATAAAGTATATATATTCTTGATCAGGGCGACAAGCTGAGTCGATATAGCCATGTCCGTCTGTCCGTCTGTCCGTGTGAACAACGAGATCTCAGAGATGGTAAGACCTAGAAGCACCAAATTTGGTATGAAGACTTCTTATACTTGCACGCAGATCAAGTTTATTTCAAATTTAGAATACCACGCCCCCTTCGCCCATTTTGGTAATTATCAAGCTAGAGACATGAGCTTCGACAGGAATAATAATTGAGTTCATAAGGATGCATTGTGAAAATTTGATCAAGATCGGATAATAAACACGGAATATATCCGCATTTATTTAATTCTTTAATTTAATGTGTTGTTGTTGTGAGTTTTCGCCCTCTCTCTTTCTCTCTTTCAAGTTATCAAGTGATAGAGATGCCACGTAGTCACACCGGGGACCTGGGTTCGAATCCCAGTAAGAACATGCTTAAATTCTTTAATTTTTTTTTTATACATTTAGAATTGTTTTTTTTTATGTTTTTTTATTTAGTTATTTTGAAAATAACGTGCTCATTGTTGCTTAGACTTTTAAATACAAATACGAAACACAAATATAAATAATATAAAATTTGAGTGGCGTTCCCTGCTACCTCAGGGTATTCTTCTGTCGGGATCTCCCGACTGAATGATATATTTTTAATTGTTATACACTAAAATTTTTTTTTTGTTTAGAAGAAAATCTGTGTGGCGTTCTCTACTACCCCAGGGTATTCTATTGTCGGGCTCTCCCGACTGAATGATATATTTAGACCCTGTACTTTAAAAAAGTACAAATATGTCTATTACGTTTGTGCAAAAACAAAAGTGCGTAACAGGCAGAAGGAGGCGTGGCAGACCCCATAAAGTATATATATTCTTGATCAGCATCAACAGCCGAGTCGATATAGGATATAGCCATGTCCGTCTGTCTGTCCCTTTTTTGAGTTCCTAGATCTCAGAGACTATAAGAGCTAGAGACACCAAATTTGACATGTATGTACATCTGTATCTTGCATTGATCGAGTTTGTTTTAGATTTTTGCCACACCCACCTTCGCCCCCACAAATTAAAATACAAAATTTCCAAGTCGAATTACAAGAGCACCTTTGATGCTAGCGCCTTTTTTTTAATACGTATAATACAGACTATAGTCCGAACGTATCCTGCAAATTTCATCTAAATCGGATGATAATTGCGGAAGTTGTGCAACTCACAATGTTACGGGCAAATCAACTGATATCTACGTAGTGGCGCCATCTATGGAAATTTTTTGAAACTGAAACAATCTGTAGTGATCGCTTTGCACTCAAAAAGTACAGGGTCTCCTACTGTCGAGCTTGCTCCACCGTAGCTTAATGCATTTTTTCTTGTTTGATTTGTGCAAACGTTCGTTCGTCCCTGCTTTGCACTGTAACAAACGAAATTATTCGAAATTATGTAAATTTTTTAGTTAGGATATAGGCAGAGATCACCAAAACCCGTTAAACGATTTAAGCAACAAGATCTGCACAATGACAAAACAGATAAAAAAACAGCACACACGGTCGCTCTCTGAGCGAAACACTTTTACTTTGACTTGCGCTTTCGGGCCGAGTGTTCGGCTCAACCGAACAAACGAATCGGTCTCGGAATAACAACTCAGTGGTACACTTTTAAGTGAGCGCCTAACACAAAGCTGTTTTTAAAAGATCACTGCCCAATAAGTGTCTCCAAAAAGTGTTCTTCTTGCTGCATGCTAGAAAGAGGAAAGAAGAGGTCTGATCAATTCATGTGCATATATGTACATATGTTATGTAGGAAATGAAGAAAATACAAGCATTGCATTAAACATCGATTTTTTATTTTGTATTAATAACGGATTTTTCTGCGCCTTTCATTTAAAATAAAGTGCAGGGTGGATGATGCTCTTTCCACAGACACTTGACTTATAAACAAGCCACATAGACGCACGCATTTATACAACAAGACTGGTATGCCGTAAATGACCGTTGACAGTAGTCAGCGAGAGACTCGACGAAAGAGAGAGGACGACTTTGAGAGGAACAGCTGTTGAGCGAAAATTTTTTTGAGGGTATTTGCTCCCCATTCTCATAGTGTTCGTAAATGTACGGTTATTTTGACGGACAATTTGAAATAGTTGACGGTTATTTGCGACTTCTCGCTATAGATGATGCGAAGTATAACATCTTAACCTTATTCCTGCAACTGGTCTGATTTTGATTTGCTTAAAATTTGATTATTTCGATCAGCTGCTCACAGATGTTTCATAAAAATTGTCTAGTGCTGCACAGAACAAATTCGGAAGTTACAAAGAAATGGAGCACAGTAATATGTCTGCGTTGCTAGCTCACGCAGAGATTACCATCTTGTTTTTATTCTTGTATGGAGGCCTTGCAATACTGATAAGATTTGGCCATTTATCAAGATATTTGTAAGCAACAAGCAGCTGATTGGAAAAAATGCAGGAGCAAGGTAGACAGCAGGAGACTCTGAACTTATGGTTGCGTACCGGAAATTTCAGTAGATGGCGCCACTACGAAGATATTAGTTGATAAACACAGAGGGCGCTAGCGTCGCTTCTTTTGCCTTTTGCCCGTTAGTTGAATAACTTCTTCGTTTATCATTTGATAAGCATAAAGGCAGGCTCGGACCATAGTGTATAATATATGTTCCAAAAATAAAGGCGCTTGTATTCAAGGGGCATTCGTAATTAGGCTTCGAAATACACCTAAGTCTGTTTTTACACGGTCTTTTTTTACACGGTTTTGATATAACACGGTTTGAAAATTGAATATTTTTAATTTTTTTACACGATTTTATTCCATTTAGCACGATTTGAAATTTTATGTACTTAAAATTTTTTTGTCAAATTTAATTTTTGCGAAGTATGTTCAATGTCTTTTTTTACACGGTTTTTTTACACGGCTTCTTCTGGAACCAATCTACCGTGTAAAAACAGACTTAGGTGTATTGTTTTTCTGTGGGCCAGTTATATATAAGCCTACACATCAAATTCGGTGTCTCCATATTATAGTCTCTGAGATTTAGGTATTTAAAAAGACAGACAGACAGACAGACAGACGGACATGATTGTATTGACTTGGCTGTTGATGCTGATCAAGAATATTTATAGTTTATTGGGTCTGTCAAGCCTCCTTCTTTTTTTTGCACAAACTTAATAGAACCTTTTGTACTTTTTTAAAGTACAGGGTCTAACAAATTTAATTCATTAATATCGATAATATCAATAGTTTTTTACTTGAACTTGATTTTAGCTAATATTAACAAGTTTTAGGGTGCGGTCAATGATGCGCTGGTTGCACTGACACTGAACTTTTTTTAATAAAATTTTGGCTTTTGGGGACTAAAATCTTTGGCGACATTGCTTGATAATAACAGCATTGTTTTGATGATGACATTTTTTATGAAAGTGCATCATAACAATTTTAGACTGTCGATGTTGTGTTGGCAATACAATAGGTCGTCGGGCATCAAATAGCAAGTGGGTGGCTTTGTCAATACGTCATCGGTATATGGAGACAACTTGTAAATAGTGCTATCCTTGTGAGTTTTTCCTCCGTTCGATAAGGTAGCAATCTTTTCTGCATATACTTCACCCTGTTAAATTCGGCAAATCAACCATTCAGCTACGCGTGGTTCAGCAACTGTGATCGGGCCCGATCTTGAGTTCTAAGTTCTTTTCAACCAAGAATTTTTTGTTCGTAAGACCAACGACATTGTTCATTTGAGCTTAGAAAAGGACGAAAAATTAGTAAAGTCAATGAACTGTATGGTCACCCGACGTAATGATTGCAAATTTTTTTTTCAAGTTTTGCAGTTGTTGTTGATAGGATTATCTATGGTCACTCGATAACCACTAGCTGTGAGAATCAATTTTCAACAAATTCTCGGGACGTGTTGCTGCATCAGCCATGTTATGCTCTGTAGGTACCCGTCGCCATTAATCGGGAAACGT
The DNA here is from genome assembly GCA_037043535.1 of Drosophila putrida. NCBI lineage: Eukaryota > Metazoa > Arthropoda > Insecta > Diptera > Drosophilidae > Drosophila > Drosophila putrida. The sequence goes on from JBAMBI010000458.1 coordinate 154,877, forward strand.
TTTAGAAAATATCTCAGCTATTCGATAACCTACAAATGGCTTGAATCTGCGACACGTCGAATTAATCCACTGTAGCACAGTCATAGAATCACTCCAATACGTGGGTCAGTATTAAAGCACCAAGACGTACTCCAAGTATTGCTGCTTGAAGTTTTAAGCGTGGAATTGATAATAACTTCTTTAGTGCTAGACGTTTTTTCCCATGACAAAAACTATGTCCGATTTCAAGGACTCTTCGCCTGTTATACGTATGTATGCTTCAGCTGCGAATGCAACTTGACTGGCGTCGACCGTTATGTGCAACTGCAAATCGCTGTTATTTTTCAAATTTGACGAATACCAACTGGGCAGCTTAAAGAGTGGCATGTTTTGTAGTTCAAACAACCAATAACTCCATATTCTGTGCAGTTCTGTTGGTAGTTCATCATACTAATTGATTTGTCCATTCCAGGTTCGTTGTTTAACACCTTAGCACAAACATGAAAATCTGCTATTACTCCAAATGGATCAAATACAGCCATAACGATTCCTCAAAACTCTCTTTTAGTCGGCCCGCGCTCGCCTTACATGACTTCGCCTGGTATACGATGGAATTTAGTCTCAACTTGAAATATATCATCCGCAGTATTCCAATACATTCCTTATACTTTTTCGCTTGTGCCCTGACTTTCTAGGTTGACTGTAGTTTTTGCCAATGGTATGGTGTTCATTTCAGATTGTATCACCGAATAGTTTGATATGAAATTGCGCAACTCAAATCCACCGCGACTGTGAATGTAAACAATCTGCTTACATATTTGAATTGCGGCTTCTTCCGAATCAAAGCTTATCACCAAATCGTCCACATAATGAGAATATACAATAGCATCTACTGCATCTGGATACTCTTCGCGAAAATCATTGGCATTTTTATTTTTAATATATTTGGCACAGTACGGTGAGCAAATCAAATATAAGCGATGTCATTGCAAAATGTTCAATTGGTTTTGTTGTGTCTTCTCTCAATACAAAGCGCTGAGCGGATTGGTCTTCTGGTCGAATCAGGCAGGGTTTGAGAAAACATCTTTTTGATGTCACGAGCCAAAGAAATAGCTTCTAAAACCACAAAGCGTATAGGTAAACAATTCGAGACGGGTCTCCTCTGGTAAGAAAATGTAAAGTTACCACAAAAATCTATGTCATGGCTAAAAACGATTGCTAGGCATTGAGCGGAAAATAAGTACAAATTAAGTTTGCAATACAAAATGGAAATGGAAAAGTACATAAAGAAAGGAGATGTAAAATTGAAAAGGTGCGGTATTTACTTCATTTCGCTGTACAAGCTATACACAAGCCTGACAAATTACGGATAGTTTTCGATGCTGCTGCAACTGTTAAAGGTATATCAATCAACTCAGCACTACTGAAAGGTCCAGATCAAGCTAAGCCCTAATCATGGTTACAGCGCTACCTTCATCAAATAGTGCTAATGTTTCTAGCTTACTATTTGGTCCATAAAGTACGATTGGTAGCATTTTGACAAATAGCTATTACCGACGTACTTAAAATTTAATATTGGTTGCGAGCTTGCAGATTGTTCACTTGCTAAGAGTTGATTATTTTCACGTGTAATATAATTGGACATCCTTGTTTGTAGACGCCGCTGATTGGTTGTAAAGAGTGATGATGTGATCGTGTACATCCATCGACATTGCAGATTTCTTTCTTTCGACACATCTGCACGGGGTGACCCTTGTTGAGGCACACAGCTTTCTTTTTTCCTTGTGCGGTTGTGTTTTCTCCGTTGCTTCGTCTTTGAGACCTGAGAACTTCGCATATCTCATCTCATCAAAAGGAGGAGGATCTGTTTAGAGGCTTTTCTAGCCGGAGCGGTACGTACTGTGTATGCTGAATTGTCACGCAGACGTCTCGTCAAGCCGGAAAGACGTCCATTTTTTGGTGACCCAGTCGCAGTGGTAAGGGTGTTTTTATTGTTGTTATTTTTTTGGCGCCTTCACTTGCTACAGTGTGAGTGTCGACAAAACGCAATCAATTTTTCACTCAAATCAACCACATTAGCTTTCTCGCTTTCACCAGCTGATCGCGCAAAGTTGGTTCCCAGGGTCAGTGTTGCCAGATACTGGCTGATCCACATAGGGTTGCCAGACCAGTGGAGTTAGGTGAACCGGTTAAAGCTAAAAATAATTTAAAAAAATTTTCAGTTTAAGCTTTAGTCTGAGCTTAGTTTCTGCCAATGCCCCTCTAGCCTTTTACTAGATCAAAGTGTAAGGTCATCCGACAAGTCAACCAACGACGCAAAGCGGTTCACTAAGTTTGGCTCTGGCAACCGAGTCGGGGCGGTATAACCCCCAACGGTTAAACGCCAACGGGAAACCGTTTGGCCAACGCGAGACCCTAGTAAAAGGAACTAGAGGGCCCGGATCATGGATGGAGACGAAGGTCTGGCTTTTTTAAAGCCTCCGAGGGTTTTGAGATCCCCCCTCAACAGTTTGAGACTCCCAAGGGTACCTGGCCCAGACAGAAGCCTGACGTGGTTGCGAAAAATGGCTCTGCAATAGCCCCAATCCAGATGATACCAGAGTCTAAGACCCAGGACACAGCAGTGCCTGTCTCAGCTCCGGCGATTATCCCAGTCAATCCGTTTGACTACAGTGGCATCAACATGGAGAAGACCACCTTTGGGATAAATGCAAATTGTGACCTTCGCACTATCCTCTCGACTCTGATCGAGAAGTCAACGGAGCTTTCGAAATCTATAAGAGACGCTCGCTATATCAACAACGATATGAAGGAGCTAGTTCAAAATGTCCTGGGACGGCAAAAATTAGCGCTACATTACTATGATAATTTTCAACGGAGAAATGAGCGTACTGCGCATCAAGAGCAGGAGACCCAGTGGTCCCCTCAACAAAGCGCCCACAAGCGTCTTAATGAGAATATGGATAAAAGAAGCTCACCAAAGAGTAAAAAAGGAGGCCCCTCGTAGTGTGCAGAACCAGCAAGCTGAAGTGAGACGCATTGAGGAAGATGCTTCTATAGATAATGTGTGGACGAAAGTCACAAAAAGGTCAACAACTCGTCAGCCAAAACCACGTTCTGATGCCATTATTATCGAGCCAAATGAGAAGTTGTCGTACGCCGAAATCTTGAATCTCGTTACTCGTAACCAGGGTGATAAACTAAAGGTTGTGGGTGAGAGTGTAAGCAGGGTGAAGCGTACAACAAAAGGGGCGCTTTTATTGGAGCTCAATCGCGCTACTGTGGAGACTACCCAGCAGATAAGAGACAATATCGGCAGCGTTCTTGAAGGCAAGGTATAGGCTCGTGCGCTTACACAGCAAACGAGGCTAGAGATTGTTGACATGGACGAGATGGTTACAGCGAAGAATTTACAAAATGCCTTAAGCGAGCAGATCGGCATTTAGCTCGACGCGACTGCTATAAAAAGCTTGCGTCCAGCTTTCGGTGGCACACAGCGAGCATCCATCACCCTTTCTGCGGCTCATGCAAAGAAGGCCCTTACCGCCGGCAAAGTCAAAATATCATGGTCAATTTGCCGTATCCGGGAGAGTAATGCTCCATTAAAATGCTATAAGTGCTTAGATATTGGACAAATTGCAACATATTGTAGCAGCTCAGAGGATAGGAGCGGATGTTGTGGGGCTGCAGACCACAAAATACGAGAGTGTAGCAACGATCCCAAATGCTTCCGTTGTGCTGAAAATGGCAAGCCACACAAGCATGTGGCAGGTAGCTCCCGATGCCCAATGGCTTCCAAAACATCCGTGAAAGTCAGTCAGTCTTCTCATGCATAGATTTTTACCAAATAAATCTTAACCATTGCGAGGCTGCCAGTGATCTGCTTGCTCAGTCTGTGCGAGAGCTAAGGACGAATGTCGCCATTATCAGCGAGCCCTATTTATCCCCTGATGAAGACTGCTGGATCCAAAGTAGTTTGGGTAAAGCAGCAATATGGTCCTGTGGCAGATCATTCATACGGCCGATATCCTGCTTTGCATCGCGACATTTTGTAAGGGCCAAAATAGCGCATCTTTGGATATACAGTTGCTACTACCCTCCAAGCATGAGTCGACAGAGCTTTGCCGCAGCTATGGACGAACTGGTCGGCGATGCTTGTGATCATAAGCCATCCGTCATAGCTGGTGATTTCAACGCATGGGCACAGGATTGGGGGAGTGACGTCACCAAAAGTAGCAGCTCTGATGCCATAGCAAAGGGCCAACTACTATTAGAGGCTTTTGCAGCGCTTGATGTTGCACTGCTCAACGAAGGCACAACAAACACATTTAACCGTGCAGGCTCAGGTTCGGTTATCGATTTAACTTTTGTTACGAGTTCCCTTTCACCGCTGTCCAATTGGCGATTGTGTAGCCATTACACTGCCAGCGACCACGAGGCGTTGGTGTTCTCCATAGGCGAGAGAAGCACACGACCACTCAGCCAAAGCACGAGGATGCAGGCCTTTAAGGCCGAAACTCTGCGGATCCCAAATTTCTTGGACGCGATGGGCAATTTATCAGTCTCAGGCTCAGCGCAACAGATGGCCACCAACCTTTCAAACCACACTCTACACGCATGCAATATAAGCATGAGCCGAAGGAAGGCATTCTGCGGCGCCCAGTCCCCGACTTTTTGGTGGACCGACGAGATCGCTGAAGTGAGACGCATCTGCCTTTCTGCCAGGAGGCACTATCAACGGGCCCGTAGAAGGAATGCTATCAATTGGCCGCAGTTACATACAACTTATTGCATTGCCAGGAAAAAGCTGAAGATTTTCATCAGGAGAAGTAAAAGGGAGTGCTTTCTACAGCTCTGCGACTCAGCCGAGAGCGATCCATGGGGAAAGGCTTACAAGACGGTAATGAAACGACTGCATGCCAACAACTCTGCTGCACCCGATGAACCGGAGCAAATTAGAGCAATTGTTGAGACCCTATTTCCAGCTAGCGTTCATAGTCTGCCGGTCAGTAACGAAGATCTTTTAGGTCCATTTGCTGTCGAGCCTGTAACGGAGGACGAGCTTCTTGCCGTGGCACGCAAGATGAGTCCAAAGAAGGCTCCTGGCCCTGATGGAATCCCCATTAGAGCAGTTAAACTGGCTATATCCTGCAGACCACACATATTTGCAATAATATACACCCAATGCTTACGGGAAGGACTTTTCCCAGCGCAATGGAAAGTCCAGAATCTTGTGCTTTTACCGAAGCCGGGCAAACCGCCGGACGAACCATCCTCATATCGTCCGATATGTCTAATTGATTCCATGGGGAAAGTTCTGGAACAGGTAGTCTGCACTAGACTGGAGAAGGCAATCGAGATTTCTGGAGGACTGTCACCTAAGCAGTTCGGCTTTCGGAAAGGCACCTCAACCGTCGACGCTATCAGCAGAGTAGTCAGGATTGCCTCCGAAGCAGTTGAAGGCACTCGATGGAAGGGCGGCAAGAAGGAGTATTGTCTTATTGTCACCCTCGACATTAAGAATGCGTTCAATTCAGTGAAGTGGGAGTGCATCATTAACTCACTGAGTCAGCGGAGAGTGCCCCATTATCTGCAGGCAATAGTGCGAAACTATTTCGAAGGAAGGCTACTGTGCTTCGAGACGGCATCAGGCACCCAATCCCACTGTATTTCGGCAGGAGTTCCCCAAGGTTCCGTAATGGGTCCACTATTGTGGAACATCGTTTATGATGGCATTATGCGGCTGACGCTACCTGCTGGGTGTGATTTAACATGCTATGCAGACGACGTGGCGCTTACAGTGGTGTGTAAACACCTAAAGCTGGTAGAGCGGACCTGCAATGTAGCCATTGAGCGCATCTCTGACTGGCTTCTATCTGTGGGCCTTCAGCTAGCCGAACACAAAACGGAGGCTGTGCTTGTTAGTACCCGAGCAATAGTGGAGACCGCACACATCCGGGTGGGCTCCCAGGACATTGTGTCAAAACGCGCCATTCGCTACCTAGGTGTTATGCTTGACACTAGGCTATGCTTTCGGGAGCATCTTAGCTACGTGCATGAGAAAGCATCAAGTACAAGCCGGTCGCTGTTCCGTATGCTACTAAATACACGAGGACCAAATCAGGAGCGAAGAATGCTTCTTACCAGTGTGGTCCGAGCAGCCACCAATTTGGGCGGATGGCATCAATGTACCCAGCTACGCTAGGGGCGTTAAATCTATACACCGTCTCTGTGCTTTGCGGATATGCTGTGGGTTTCGGACGA